>WNWU01000042.1:7742039-7816096 GCA_012654045.1 Ptyas mucosa | reverse complement strand
CTTCACCCTCACAATATATCTAGCTCTGGATTGAATTGCACAGTTCTTGTCTATGGAGATTCTCAGTCATCCAGATCATGGTTGTCTCAAAGGTGCTTTTTTCAAAAGACAACTGGGTTATGTTTTTTTTTCCAGGAAGAAATGTTTTTTCCTTGAAGAAGACATTTCACTTCTCATCCAAGAAGCTTCAACAATTCTGACAGGAAGGTGTGGGATGGGGAAATGGAGGGATTAGTTCTGATAGGATGGATGGGTGGAAGGATCATATTTCTTTGCAGTCGTTTGGTCATTAGCACTCTCTCTGAAAGCTGTTGAGACTGCTTGGGGGTTTATCTGTGCCCTTGATGTCACTTGAATCAGAGTGCAAATGGATGTAGAATCATCTTGGAACTGCCGAAAGGACAGGAGATAGGTCCGTGATGGCAAACCTATGGCATGTGGGCTGGAGGGCTGGGGCCATGCAAGAAGCCTGCTTGGGAGGGGAGGGAGGGAAGCCCCAGGCTGCCCGTCCTTGCTGGCAGCTCTGCTCCCCTTGCTCTTCCAGGTTCCAGTGTGCTGGTCAGCTGGTCTTCATGGGCACGGGAGTGCCAGAAACTCAAACAGCAGCCACCCGGTGCACATGTGCACACCGGAAAAGTGATCTTCCAGTTTCTGGCATGCATGCATGCATGAAGACCAACTGGCCAGTGCACATGCGCACACCAAAAACTGGAAGGTCATCTTCCTGGTGCACACATGCACACTGGGCTCTTCCAGCACTCCTGCGCACATGAAGACCAGGTGGCTGGCGCACAGGAACCTGGAAGAACAAGGGAAGCAGAGCTGCCAGCAAGGACAGGCGGCCCGGGGCTTCCCTCCCTCCCCGCCCGAGCGGGCTTCTTGCACGACCCCAGCTCTCTGGCCCGGGGCACTGATGTGCATCTGTGGTCTAGAGTACCTAGCTAGCTCAGGCGCATGCGGCAGCAGGGCAATGTTTACTGGCTGGGCAACCAGCCACCCCGGGGGTTGCTCCTGCTGCCATGAGGAGCAAGGGGGCATCGGTGGTTCTCGCACTGCCACTTCTGGCCGGGATGCTGGAGCAGCCAGGAGGAAAAGGAGGAGCTGCCATCAGGGAGGCGAGCTGCCCCAGGAGGGCCAGAGGACAGTGCAGCTACTCATGCATGGAGATGCCGTTGAGCGGTAAGAGGCACACCAGCCGGGAAGTGCGGGACTGCACTGATTGTTCTTGGTGGTGAGCTGGGGGAGTTGGACTAGAAGGCCTCTGAGGTCCCTTCCAACTCTATTATTCTATGTTCTCTGTGTCCTAAATTGAGTGCTTCACATCAAAAGCAATACAGCTGGCTGGACCACACATGCATTAAATTCAGGTCCTGTATGATCAAGCTGCATCATTGTCCCATCCTGTATCTTTTCCTCCCAGGAAGAAACAAGAAGTAGCCAACACTGCAGCAGCTATAAAAGATCTTGGGGAACTCCAGAGAGTATCAGCTTATTACAGAAGTGTTACTTAATACCCTTTATAATGAAAATGTTTGTAATCTTGTCCTCCTTCCTGAAGGGAAGAGGTTAATCTCATCCCTAGATGGATCATTGGTGGGTTTCCTGGGTGTTTCCCTGCCCTAATCCTGTCAGTTTCTATTTATTCAAGGCATGTGCTGGCTGCATTGCTGAGTTTTGTTGTTGCTAGGGCTTCCCTCCCTCTCCGCCCGAGCGGGCTTCTTGCGCGGCCCCAGCCCTCCAGCCTACAGCAACACACATCCGCGGTCCAGAGCATCTGGCTGGCTTGGGTTCCCCAGAAGAGCGGCAGCAGCAGCACTGCTTGTTCTTGGTGGCTGGCAATGGGGAGAGGGTGGCAATTCTTTCAGAATCCTGGCTACAAGCAGCAGGGTGAGAACCACTGTGCAGCCCTAGGAAAGTAGCAGGGGCAGCACTGCTTTTTCTCGGTGGTGGGCGAGGGTGGGGGCAGTTCTCACCCTGCCATTTGTGAACGGGATTCTGGAGGAGAACCACGGCCCCCACCTCGCCCACCACCGAGAACAAGCAGAGCTGCTGCAAGAATGGAGTCTGTGCCGAAGGAACATCTGTCCGGTGCCAGGGTAAGAGACGCGCCGGCCGGGAAGCGGGTGCGCTCCGTTGGCAGAAGGGGTGGAGGGGCTGCACTGGTGGCGGGCTGGGGGGGCATTTCATTGACACTCTTCTGGGTTCCGGTGGCGCCCCCTCCGCAGCCCTTCTGCCAACGGTGGCAGGGATGCGGCGTGCATGCACAGGGGGATTCATGTGTGTATGCGCGGTGGAAGCAGGGTCACGCGCATGCATGGGGGTGGAAGGAGTGTGCGAGGGTCACATGTGCATAGGTGGGACATGTGGGGGGGCATTGAATTATGGGTGTGGCCACGCGCACACCTGACCCCCTGAGTTTCCCCCCGCTTTTGCCACACGACGGCAAAAAGGTTCGCCATCACTGGTCTACACCATTGATACCCCCTGCATTGCTTGTCTCTTTCTCTCTACTACAACTTATAACTTATAACTCCAATCTTTTGCTTTCTTCATTGTTTTCAATATATCAGTGGACAGTCATGTCACCTTACATTTCAAGATATTTTTATTTGCTTCATGAATTTAATGTCATTAATTTCAGTGCAGAGTTCTTCAGATACTCTCAATTTTAAATTTAAATTTAGTTTTACGTTTACTGCATAATTATATGGAATCCTTTTCAGGTTATATTATTGATAAGATTACTGTATTTAGCTTAGGTCATAATTTTGTATAATCATGATCACAAGATCTTTTCCTTGGTTTTTTTCTTTTTCTTTGAAAATATTTTGCTTCTTATCCAAAAAATTCCTTCAGTTCAGTCAGAACTGAAGAAGCTTCTTGGATGAGAAGCTAAATATTTTCAAAGAAAAAAACCAAGGAAGTCCAGTTGCCTTTTGGAAAAGCACCTTTGGGATAATGTCTGGAAGAGATGACAAAACAGAGGTGATGTAGCAGGGCATGGCTTGGAGGTTTTCAAAAAGAGATTGGATAATCACTTGTCCAGAATAGTTTAGGGTCTCTTGCTCGTCTGAACTAGAAGACCTTCCAACTCTGTTATTCTAGGATGCTATAAATCAGAAACTTTTATTTTTGCCCATGTATTATACACATTCTTTAATCCATTTTGCCACTATGTGGCAATGTTTGAATTTTAAATCTCAGCTCCTATAAGGAAGAGACCTTTTTCTCATTGGAAGCTGATTTTTATGTCACCTTTATTGTCTAAATAATTCCTCTGTTCATTTTAAAAATATGTTGTGTGTATCACATGCTCATCCCATTGATGGTACATGTAATGGTTTACAGTTGAAGCACTTTAGTGCAGTTCTAGCTTCTGAGTTGGAGCAAATCTTAACAGTGTGGAGTTCTTGGTGCTCTCTGAGCTTGGCTGTTTGTTTGCAGATATTTCATTAGATGACCAGGGAACATCCACTGATCACTAATCACTGATGATGTTAGCTAATGAAATGTCTGCAAACAAGCTCAGAGAGCACCAAGGGCTCCACAAAGGTCTCAATATGGTGTCTTATCCCACCCCCTCTCTTGAAAGAGGGCTGCTAAATTTTAACATAGATGGCCTATTTTATCCCTCTTTCATACCAATGGTCATCTCTATCCAGAATATGGGCTTTGATGTCATCAAAAAGTGTCTTTCAAATGCAGATGGACCTCTGAGAGGGAAGAGGGGAAAAGAAAAAGAACTAAAACATGTCAAGGAAGCTCTCAGAACTTGTGCCTATCCCAACTGGGCCTTCATTAAATCCAGAAAAAGACCCAGCAAAACCTCCTCCATAACAGATAAAAAGAGAACAACAAACGAAGCAATTTTGTCCTTCCATACATTGCAGGAATATCTGAAACAGAGGATTTTCAACCAATACAACATACATGCACACTTTCGTATCAATACACTAAGGTAGAAACTTGTCCTCCCCAAGGATAAAACTCCCAGGCAAAACTGAGCAATCTGATATATGCAATACAATGCAGTGAGACATGTGCAGATCTCCACATTGGTTAAAGAAAACAATGAATCAATGACTCTGAAAACAATAACAAGATATTAGAAATAGCTAGGGAAGAAAGTTAAAGAATTAGGAGCATAAGAGGTGTTTTCATCAATACTTCCAACAAAAGGCCAACTTCCAACGAGAGAGCAAACAATTTCAGAAATGAAGCACTGGCTTAAAAACTGGTGTCTTCAACAGAACTTCAGCTTCCTAGACCATGGTTTGCATTAGTAATGAGAGATTTTAATTACCTTTAATTACTGATATTAACTGGGAGACAAATTCTACAGCAAGTGGGAGATCAAAGAGATTCCTAACCAACCTAGTTGACAACTTTATCATTCAAAAGGAAACCAGAGGAAAAGTTATACTAGGCCTAGTTCTTACTAATAGAGAAGAAGTGATAGAGGGAGTTGAAATTGCTGGAATTTTGGGTGAGAGTGACCAAATCAGATTGAAATTTAATATAATGCAAACATAAGAAATAAAACATAATACAGCCAGTGTGTCAGGCGTGCCTCCTTTCAGATTTCAAGAAAGAATGACCCCAACTCCATTTTCATAGATAAAGGTACTTTTACTGAAATTGAACTGAATGCAGTCAAGGAAAGCAAGATCTGAGGCAATAGGTGCAAAAATTACATATAGAAAGCATCCCAACTGTCCAGCGTAAATCATCCAATCCAAAGATCCTTCAGAGGTCAGGTGGAATCACACGTCTGGCAGTGTCATCAATCTGGAATGTCAGGACCGTTGACTCGATAGCAACTTCAAAGGCACAGGACTGCAGCTAAGATTCGCTTTCGTTTCTCCTCCAGAACGCTTCCCCCTCTAGCAACTTCTTAGCTCCCCCTCCCCCATTACCATGGCAGCCAACAAGCAAGCATTGAAAGAGCGGAGGCTGACACAGTGTCTTAAACTTTAAAAGAGCTGATTTGAACAAACTCAGAGAGACCCAAAGAAAAATTCCATGGATGAAAATCCTAAAGAGGAAAACAACTCAAGAACCATGGGAAACTCTGAAAACTATGATCATAAACATCCTGTCCAGAACAATACTGCTGAAAAACAAGAAATCCAAGAAGAAACCAGTATGGTTGCACAAAGATCTCTCTGATAAACTAAAAGACAAAAAAGACAAATATAAAAAATGGAAAGAAGAACACATAACGAAGGCAGAGTATCAGCAGATAGCCCAAATCTGTAAAGATGAAGTTAGGAAAGCAAAGCTTAGAATGCACAAAGACTTGCAACAAAAATCAAAGATAATTTTTTAAAAGTTTCTTTCAACATATAAATAACAAGAAAAAGTCAAGGAAACAGACTCTTAAGAGAGAAGATAGTAAGGAAGTAACAGGCAGTAAAGAGAAATCAGAGCTGCTTAGCTCATTCTTTGCATCAGTCTTCACACAAAAGGAAACTATTGGCCAAGATAAAAAAAACTAACTGTAAAAGACAGACTAGAAATAAAAATGAAAACAAGCAAGAAACTGGTTAGAGAACACCTATCTGATCTTAATAAATATAAATCACTGGGACCAGACATGAGGAGTGGGTCTCTGTGCTCCCATGCCGAGTTCTTCCTGTTGGAGGGCTCTGAAAAGAGCTAAAGCCTATAGGGTTGGTGAAGTAAAGAGTGGCAACCTGCAGGTCACAAAGAGATGCAACTCTCCTGCTTGACCAAGGGCTTCTTCCCTCTCATCCATGACAAGGAGAAGAGGCAGCCATTGTGGCTGCCATGAAGCTGGGACAGCCAAGACAACAAAGGAATGTGCAGATGAACAGTGTGAATGTGTATATGAACAGTGACGGGAGCTGGATGAGGAGATTCCTTTTTTATTTAGACCCTAACTTTAAAAGAAAAGAAAAAGAAGAAAATCCAGGAAAAGAGACCCTTAGAACTATTTCTTAAAGCGGTGAATAACCATAGAGAGAAAAATCCTAGACCTGAAAGAAAGGAACTAAGGGGAGAAAAGCTAAAGACCTTTTAAAACACAGAAAATTGGACTTTTAACTGGGTAGGCATTGTTCTGGAAAGGCATTATAAAATGCTGGAACTATCTATTTGAGTAGCTGACTTTGCTCCCATAAATTGAATTAAATTTGGATTAATCAATTTGTCATATTCAAAACAATGCTGAAACCAAAGCTGAGAGTGCCATCTACTGGTGAATGGAACTATACCATACCTCTACAAGTCTGCAAAATTTCTGATAAGAGAAATAAACAACATCCATCTGGAGGATTGTAGTGATACTCAGTGTTCTATAACTATCTACTTTATGATTACTGGACTCTACTGTGAGAATATGAGAAGGAAGGACTCACTGGAGAAGAGCCTAAGGCTGGGAGCCTAATGAGGGCAAAAGAAGAATGGGACGACAGAGAATGAGGTGGCTGGATGGAATCATTGAAGACTAGACGTGAGATTAAATGGACTCCAAAGGATGGTAGAGGACAGGAAGGCTTGGAGGAACACTGTCCATGGGGTCACGATGAATCGGACACAACTTCGCAACTAGCAATAAAATTGTGAGAATTGTTTTTGTTGGGAAGAATAGCAGCAGTAAAAATGAATGTTTTGCCTAAGTTTTTATTTCTTTTTCAAATGATACCAATACTCAAAAAGGATGCAAATTTGGGGGAATGGCAGAAGGGTATTAATAACTTTGTTTGGGCAGGGAAAAGACTGAGAATAAAATTAAAAATAATGCAAGATATACGTGAAAGAGGAGGTCTCAAAATGCCCAATTTAAGATTATATTACGAAATAGTCGCCCTATCAGCAATCAGTGATTGGATCAATTTAACAGAAGAAAGAATTTTGAATATTGAGGGATATGATTTGATATACGGTTGGCATGCTTATTTATTATATGACAAGAAGGTGGACAAGACTTTTAAAAGTCATATATTAAGGAATGCTTTATTGCGTGTCTGGAAAAAGTATCAATATAAATTAAACAATAAGATATCGATATGGGCAGTACCCAGACATGCGATAGAGAATATAAGTATAGAACAAAAACAAGATGTAATTACATATAAAGAGCTTCTTAATATGGAAAGAGGTACATTACAGTTAAAGTCTTTGAATGTATTAAAAGAAGAAAGGGTAATTCAAACTTGATTTCAGTACGGATAATTACAAGCTAGATGGAAAGAGGATCAGAAAATTGGTATCACACAAAATGAGGAAAACTTGGTAAAACAAATCAGAGACCAGAGTCAAAGACATATAAAAAGGTTGTATAATACATTGATAGAAATAAATTCAGAAACGGAGTTAGTTAAAGACTGTATGATAAAATGGGAACAAAATATTGAGGAACCAATAATGATGGGAAAAATATGGGTTAGAAATGTAAAATTTACGCAAGCCCAAAATTTGAGAGAAAATTTTTACAAAATGTTTTATAGATGGCATCTAGATCCTAAAAAGTTAGCTGGTATGTATCCAAGTTTGCAACCTAAGTGTTGGAGATGTGAGAGTGATGATGCCACGTATTATCATATATGGTAGACATGCAAAAAAATCAAAGCATTTTGGATAAAAATATGGTGGATCATGCAAAATATTCTTAAAAAGAGGATAAAGTTTACTCCACAGTTGTTCTTATTGGGTATAATTACAGATTGTATGGTTATAGAGACTAATTTGATCTTTAATTTAATAACTGCAGCTAGACGTTTGGTGGCGCAGTACTGGAAGAAAGAAGATCTACCTACCATTGAAGAATGGACACTAAAAGTAGCAAACTTAGCTGAGATGACCAAAATTTCAGCATATTTGAAGGATCACTCAAATGAAAGATATATTTTGGAATGGAGAAGATGGATTGATTATATTCAAAGCAAATATCGGATTAAAAAGTTCCAAATAGTTTACGAATGAATAAAGAGATTTTAGAAAAGTATTTAAATTTAGTCATGTAAAAGGGGAGTTAAAGTACAAGAGGGAGATAGGAGTCTATAGCTAGTTAGCATATGTTAGAATATGATTGTTAAATGCTATACCCTGTATTTTGCTCTGGGAAGTGGGGGGGGAGGGAGGGAGGAGGGAGGTGGGATGGGAAAACATTTGTAAAACTTTTTAAAACTTCTTAATAAAAAAAAATTGTGAGAATAAGGAAGACCTTTAAGTAAAGTAAGGTGACTTTTGATTTTTGGAAAGCTGCCTGGACTATTTAAATGGAACAGATTAATAATCCTGAAATGTAAAGAACTATGAACTTTCTGAGGAGCAACATTGGACCTGAATATATTGTTTTTGGACTATTGAGTAAGAGCAGGACTTACCAAAATAAGACAAGATACTCCATCAGGGGGAAATGAGTGAGATTTCAAAAGAAATGGTGTTGATGTTTCAAAGCATTAGGGATACTATGACAAAGAATCACAGAGAGATTAAGAACCTTGTGCAAGGCATAAGTGGGAAAATAGAAAATATCCTACAATTGATAATGAATGAAGATCAGAGTCTAGGAAAGAGAGGATACAATAGAAAGAATAGAGGAAAAGACAGAACAGACAAATCAGCAAATAAAGCAAGGAGATGAGGAGAAGAAAATAAAGATAATAATAATTGATGAAATAAACCAAGTATTTTAAGAGATTTAAAAAATGGAATCAGATAAACTGGAAGATACTTTTGAAAGAGAGATAGGGGCTTGGGTGGACACTCTTGGGACCTGGCAGCTTAGGGGGATAGAGATGGAAAAAATATTCAGACTGAATGATGAAGATGTAGATGTTGATAGAGACAAAGATCTAACAGAGGAGTATGGGAGGCAAGCTAAAAAACAAATAAGAATTGAATATTAAAACAGGCAAGAGATGATGGATAGAAAGGGGAAAAAATTCTAATATAATGATGGCCTGATTAAAAACTACAACAGAGGTAGAAATAAGAATACACACCTTTATATAAAGTAATAGCTGGAAAAATTGGAGGTTGAAAGATGGTATTATTATGTATGTTTAAATAATATGATTGGTACTAGAATGGTGTATTGAAACATTGAACAACCAAATAATGAAGGACAATGTCTTAATATAAACATGTGTATTAACACTAGGATTAGTGATGGTGGCCTGACTAGAAGCTAGAATAGAGGTAGAAATAAGAAATAGGGGAAATATTAGCATATATAATCTTTATATAATAGAACATAAGCAATAACTAGATGGAAAGACTAGTGACTGAAAGATGGTATTACTATGTATGCTTAAATAATACCATTGGCATTAAAATGGAACATAGAAATATTGAGAGAGAGAAAACAAACCACTGGGACCTGATGGATTACATCCCACAGTTCTGAAGGAGCTGGCAGAAGTTATCTCAAAACCAGTATACCATATTATCAAAAATCCTGGAACACCGGGGAATTACCTGAGGATTGGAAAACAGTTGATGTGGTTCTCATCTTCAAAAAAGCAAAAAACAAAATAGACCTAGGAAACTACAGACCAATCAGCCTAACATCACTACCTGGAAAGATACTGGAAAAGATAATCAGAAAACAAATCTGCAAACATCTAGAAACAAATAAAGGTATAATTAAAAGCCAGCATGGATTTGTTAAAAACAGATCATGTCAAACCAATCTTATTACTTTCTTTGACAAAGTGATTAAATTAGTAGACCAGCGAAATGCTGTGGACATAGTATACTTAGACTTCAACAAGGCATTTGACAAAGCAGATCACAAACTACTTCTTGATAAGCTAGAAAAATGTGGGATAAACAGCATCACCACCATACGGATTTGTAAATGGCTGATAAACCATACTCAATGAGTCATCCTTAATGGTACTACATCTACATAGAGGGAAGTAAGCAGTGGGATGCGGCAGGTTTCGTCTTAGGCCCAGTGTTCTGACCTATGTTTCCTGAGACAGTAAAAAGCACAAGATTAGTCCCAAAAACCTTCTTTTTATTTCAACGGCTGTGAATTATGTTCATTCACAGCCCGTAATGAGTCACAAATAGTTGGTAAAGAGTCCGACAGAAGTCTGCCATAGTCCTTCAGGATAAGGCTGATAAGCACCCACCTTTATCTCCCTTGACACGCTGCCAAAGACCTAATTGGCAATTAGCTTTGCAAGGCCACACAGAGCACAGAGTCAAAACAGAGTTTCAGAATTTAAACTGACCAGAAAGAACAAAGTTGCTTCCTGTAAAGGCTCACGTGCCTTTGCTTCTCCTTTATGTCTTATGGGAGGAGCCAATCATCTCCAAGCCCTACTCCCAAGTCGTCCCTTTTGTTTTAACTGTTCTTGCCTTCTGGCAGCTCTGTGCATGCACACACTGGGAACAAGCTCTCCCTGTTCCTCTGCCTTGCTGATGTCTGACTCTGGAGGCTCCGGAGACATAATTCCCAGATGGCCCTGACCCTCTCTCTGCCTCTGGTGCAGAGCCCTCATCTGAGCCTTCCCTAGACTCCAGGACTGGCCCATGTTCCTCCCCAACCTCCTCACTGTCCGACTCTGCTGCCAGCTCCGCAGGCCGCTGGTGGATCACAACACCGAGTACTCTTCAATATTTTCATAAATGACTTAGATGAGGGAATAGAAGGGAACTCATCAAATTTGCAGATGACACTAAGCTAGCAGGAATAACCAACACCCCAGAAGACAAGCTCAGGAACCAAAAAGATCTTGACAGACTTGAACAATGAGCCCTATCCAACAACATGAAATTTAATATGGAGAAAATCACATTTTTACACTTAGGCAGTAAAAACCAAAGGTACAAGTATAGATTATAAGAAACCTGGCTCAAAAACAGTAACTGTGAGAGGGACCTTGGAGTCCTAGTGGACAATCACTTAAATATGAGCCAGCAGTGTGCAGCAGCAGCCAAAAAAGCTAACACAATCGTTAGTTGTATAAACAGAGGCATAGAATCAAAATCATTTGAAGTATTAGTACCGCTTTATAAAGCCATAGTAAGACAATATTTAGAATAATGCATTCAGTTTTAGTCACCATATTACAAAAAAGATGTTGAGATTTTTAAAAAAAAGTGCAAAGAAGATAAACTAAGATGATTAAAGGCCTGGAGACTAAAACATATGAAGAACGGTTGCAGGATTTGGGTTGGCAATTCTACAGAAAAGGACTAGGGGTGACATGATATCAGTATTCCAGTATTTGAGAGATTGCCCCAAAGAGGAGTGGGTCAACTTATTTACCAAATCACTTCTGGCAGGACAAGGAACAAACGATATGTTGGAGGGAAAATCTGGTCCGTTTCAAGCTAGGAGAAAGGGGCTGCAAATAAAAAGGAGGCTGATTGGAAAGAAGGACTCTGTTCATTGATGAGCAGAAACAACAACAGCATGTAATTCTGAGACAGCTGACAAAATGGGGTTGGGATAGATGGGCTTTTATATATTCTTTGGGGTTTTGTGTTTGAAATGATGCAACGGGTTGTGCAATGTAGTGAGCTTTGTGTCTTTTGTTATTCTAATAGTGGTGGGAATACTATTATGTCCTAAAAGTCCTCTCCTGTCCTGTCCTTCTTAATCCCATCAACTGGAACTGAAGTTGTTTTGTTTGTGAATAGATTGCCCCAGTCTTTCTTAATGGGCACAAAATATCCATCTCTAAAGACTTCAGGCATCTGCTGGTGGCTCTTGGGGCTGCTTTCTGCCTTTGTTAAGATTTTTTTCCCCTTTTCTCCTTTGGAGAAATATAATATTCTTTCTCTTAATATCCCCCAAAATATTTCATTCTTGAGGGGGCGGGCCAGAGGTGGGTTGGGACCGGTTCGGGAGAACCGTCAGTGGAAATTTGGCATGTTTCCTCGAACCGTTAGTGACCTTTGGCTGGCCACGCCCCCGAACCGGTTCCCGCTCGCTCACCTTGCCCACCTGATGCTCGCCCACCCCGCCCAGCCACTTGCAGAATCTACCCCCATACTTCTGCTCACCGCTGCTGGCAAAGGTAAGGCCGAAGGGCATGGATGGCTGGGGGAGGGAGAGCTGGTGGAGGGGTGATACCAGCAGCGGGTGGTGGGCCCATGCACGCAGGGAGGGATGGGAGCGCGCAGGAGATTGTGGCACCAGAGCTCTTCCCGTGCGTTTCCCCCAGCCGGCCTCGCCTGCGAGGGAAGCCCGCGGGAGATCCTAGTTACAGTTTACTCATGAGCAACATTGGGAGAGGCAGGGAGAAAGGCCAATTGTGCTCACGAGTAAACTGAGGCTCCTAAGAGGGGGTCGAGCCACCCCACCCACAACATCTTTACCCAAGGGCATCACTGGCAGCCACCTGTCCCGTGCTCTTCCCGCTGCTGCTCAGCCTCCTCGATGCATGGAGGCAGAAGGCAGTGATTTCTTTCGCTGCCTGCGAGCTGCTGGCTGCCTCTAATCTGCAGTTTACTCATGAGCAATGGTGCTCACGAGTAAACTGCAGATTACAGGAAGACGGCAGATCGCTGTCTTACTCGCTCTGCTGCTCGCCTGGCAGAGCGCAGACCATCAGATCCAGGTCGTCTCTCAGCCGTTGTGTGCAGGGAAAAATCTTGCAAAGTAAGGGAAAACTTCTCCTGAGTGTGAGAAGTTAATTTAAGAGCCTTGTTGGTGCAGTGGACTAAAGTGCTGTTAAGTAGCACTTAGCTGCCAGCTGCCTGCAATTACTGCGAGTTCAAATCTCACCAGGCTCAAGGTTGACTCAAACTTCCATCCTTCCGAGGTAGGTAAAATGAGGACCCGGATTGTTGGGGCAATAAGCTGACTTTATATAAAAAAGAACATCACTTGGGAGGGCGGGCAAAAGCCCTACTAAGCAGGTATATACAAAAGTATGAAGGCTATTGCTTAACGTATTGTAAGCCGCCCTGAGTCTCCAGAGAAGGGCGACATATAAATCGAACCAATAAATAAATTGCCTCATACTCCCTGCACACAATGAGAGATGACCCAGAGCTGCCACTCTCCGATAAAATGCGCGTCTCACAGTGGGGCGCAATTTGGGATGGCAGGTGGGCCAGGGGATGTGGGGGAGCTCGACAAGCTTTGCACTGTGTGGATACAAAGGTTGCTCAGCCGGCTCTCCTCTCCCTGCCGGCCAATGGCATTGCATGCACCCGCTGCGCTGGGTCTGATAGGGCCAGCAGCAGCCCTCTTCTGTCTTTCTCCAGCTGGGCAGGAAAAAAAGGAGGGATACTCTATTAGGAGAATCTCCCACTGAAAGAGAGTAGCCTTACTGCCAAGTAAACATGCATAGGCTTTACATAGTTGAGAGATGGGGTATCGATTAGTATGAGGTGTATTATAGAGAAAAATGAGAACTTCTGTAACAACTTTGTGCCCAGACCAGAGGTGTGTGTGTGTGTGTGTGTGAATGAGACAGACAGAATGACAGACAAAAAGAAAGAAAGAAAGAAAGAAAGAAAGAGGGAAGGAGAGAGAGATAGAAGAGAAAGAGGAAGGAATGGAGAGAGAGAGAAAAAAAACCCCTCTGTGCTATTATTTTTAATTGTTCCATTATTTATCATGTGTTAATATTTTACACTGTCCCTACGCCTAGAGTGATTTTACTGCCTTTCTTTTGCCCAGGGCTACCACATATTTTTCAGGGATTTACATGCATTCAATGACTATAGTCCAGAGCATAAATATGTGCATGTTTATTTGTACATCAGGTTGCATAAGTCCATCTTAATATACTATTCCTACTTTGTGATGTTTTGTATACATACAGAAAAAGAAGCACTCTTGTGATCTTTGACTTTTAGGCTTGCTGTCAAACATCAGCCATAATACTAATGACTGTTTTGAACAATATGCAGGTTGTATTACACAAATGGCTATTTTATATGTGAAATTATGACTGAAATATTTTTGCACCTATATTGGTTCACACTGTCTGGAAGTTTCTCCTTAGTTTTAGGTTGCTTCTCTCTTTGTTTAGTTTCCATCCATTGCTTCTTGTTTTGCTTTCTGGTGCTTTGGAAAATACATTGCCTCCCCTTCTGGCAGCCCCTTAAAAGCCTGTTGTCTATCACACTCTTGGGCAAAGTATGTGAGCCATTTCCTCCTTTCAGTGGTCCATGAAAGTACATCTAGTACTTTCTACTACTAGTATGTATATAATAAAGTTGAAAAAAGGTGAACAACATTTTTACAGAACTATAGATACGTTGAGGCTGGGTGTGACACAGAATGGTTGGGAGGGGAGGGGCCAGGCGAGGCACCCCTTGACGTGAGTGACATTGAGTTGGCCACGCCCACCCAATCACATGACCATCAACCCATGCCCACAAAATAAGCCACGCCCACAGAACCTGTACTAAAAAAATTTAGAACCCACCCCTGGGGGGGGGCTTCCTACAGATGGAAACTAATTAAGGAGAGAAGCAACCTAGAACTAAGGCGAAACTTCCTAACAGTGAGGACAATTAAAAAGTAGAACAATTTACCACCAATGGTGGACATGTTTACAAGCTCAAAGCTATTGGAGTAAGATAAAGGATTAGCTCACGGAGATTACAGGAGTTAGCTTTCAACTGAGACCAGAGCTCTACTTATTAGGAATAAATCCTGGGGGTATAAGGAAAATAGACTGGTACCTTTTTATACATATTACCACTGCGGCTAGAATTGTATATGCGGAATTTTGGAAAGGGAAAGAAGTACCATCGGACCAGATGATTATTAAAAAAAATTTGTGGTGTGCAGAATGTGATAGATTAACATATATTCTTAAGGATAGACAAGAATCAACTTTCAATCAAAGCTGGGATAAATGGTACAAATGGGTGGAAGTAAAAATGCCATGAGGTAAAGAGGTAGATGTTAGGAAAGCGTGTAGCATAGATTTATTGATACTAAGCTAAATATATATAAGGTAATACTAGATGTAAGATTAACAAGTGTAAGATGCATAAGGGAGTTGAATCAACCCTAGTTGTATGTATGTGATTTTGTTTTGTTATCGACTTCTTTTTGTCTTTTTTTGTATTCAGTTTATAATAATTTTTTTTTAAAAAAGCAGAACAGATTGCCATCAGAACTCCACAATGTTAAGATTTACTCCAACTCAGAAGCTAGAACTGCATTAAAGTGCTTCAACTATAAACCACATGTACCATCAATGGGATGAGCATGTGATACACACAACATATTTTTAAAATGAACAGAGGAATTATTTAGACAATAAAGATAACATACAAATCAGCTTTCAATGAGAAAAAGGTCTCTTCCTTACAGGAGCTGAGATTTAAAATTCAAACATTGCCACTTAGTGACAAAATGGATTAAAGAATGTGTATAATACATGGGCAAAAATCAGGGTGGATTTGATTTAAATCAAACTGATTTAAATCACGATTTAAATCACTAGTCAGTAAGGCTTGATTTAAATCATTTTTCTACATAAAGACTAATTCTTTCTGGTATAACTTTAATATGCAAGTAGATGAAGATTTTTAGAATAACAACTTTTCATATTAGTTTTTTTATTCCCAGTTTAATAGGTTAATCATTCAAATTTGGACAACTTTTCTTTTGTACTTAGGAAGGAGAAAAATAATCATTACCTTAATAATAACAATTTAAATAGATTTATTCAACTGAAACAATAACATTACAGCATATGTTATTTGCTTAAATAAACATCCATGTTTGTTAACTAATTTGGCTAAACAAAATATATATATTTTAAGAAACTTAGACTGTCAGCCTAGCCTACACATGAAAAACTTAAATACTGTCCTCTGTAGCTCACTCGTCATCTTCATCTTCTTTGTTCATAATCTGGAAAAGAAAAACAAGCTTTCCTGCTTTATCGGGTCCCAAACGATTTCTCAATTTAGAATGAATGAGTCCAAAGGAAGAGAATATTCTTTCAACGCCTGCAGAAGAAGCTACTGCTGTTAAAAGTGAAATCATTACTTGAACAGTCTCTAAATCCAAGTGCTTAAGTGACTTCCTCCAGTTCACTGGTGTGACTTTCTTTAAAATATTTTCAGCAAACATATACTTCTTCAATGGTTCCCCCTTAGCTTTGAAGTTTATTATAGTTGGCATTACAGATGGATGATTGCTATGCCATGTCATAGCTAACTCCTCTTCCTCAGCACTTAAGTTTTGACCCTGATACTGGATATTGACAATATTTGCCAAAAAATGAGCTGGAGACAGTATTTGTCCCATTCGTTTTTTTAATGCTTGTAATTTAATTCTGTCCATGTGTAGTTATGTTTTTAAGTGTTCACTCAGTTCCTTCCAAATTTCAATAGCATCAGCAATAAAACAGCTATTTTTCTGTATTTTGTTTAAAGCTTGAGAGATGGGTTTCAGGATGCTCAGCATATGTTCAACATTTCTTTTAAACCCAATTTTGAGGATTTTGGCCGTGACAGTGCCATCTATTTTATCTCAATTTTCTTCACAAACTATCATCAGAATAGGCCAGTTCTTGATATACTGCTCAAAACAGACCACCACAGAGTTCCATCTGACATCTTGTGGGAGCGTTAGCTTGGTTCCACCCATCCTTTTCAGAGCTGCTGCAGCAAAATGATTGTTACGGAAGTATTTAGCAATTGCAACAAGATTAGTCTTTATTTCTGGAACACTTAAGTCTTTGGCTAAGAGGTGCAGCAAATGAGCATATGTTATTAGCTTTGTATTCCCTTCCTGCTCTTCTAAATTTCTTCTCATCTTGGATACATTTGCAGCATTGTCTATGATATCAAACTGCGTACTAGACATTTGAATTTTTGTTCACATGTCATTATAGCTTTTACTGCCAATTTTTGTAAGTATTCTGCTGTGTGTGCATTTCCTGACGTATCAATTGTTTGTGCAAGGAAGACTTTCCCTTCTTCTGTTGTTATACAAGCACATACAATAGGATCATTGTGGACATTACTCCACCCATCAATACAATTCTACCCTCCAGAGCTGTTGCACATTGCTCCATTTCTCTGTCATACACTTTATCCAGCAGTTTCCCTGCAACATCTGCTCTGCCGGGTGGACTGTATCCTGGTCTCAGTGACTGAACCATATTAATGAAATGTGGATTCTCAGTCAGACGGAAAGAAGAGTTCCTTGCATAAACAAACTGGGCAATTTTTTCATCAATTAACTCTTTTTCTAATCTGCTAGTTTTTACCACAAACTTATCTATGGTGGTTCCATGAGGGAAGGGTTTTTCTTTCTTTTAGGTGATAGTGATATGTGGCTGTGGGTGTCTGATGATGATAATGCTAATGAAGCACTATCCTGGATGGATAACTCTGAAACTGTAGAACAGGAGGATGATGATCTTGAAGGTGGATAGTTTCCAGAATCCATGAATTCCCCTAAACAAAAAAGTCAATGCTATTATTTTATTGTTTATACAATTTCTGCTTATTGTACACAGCACTGCCCCAAAAGGAATATTTGCTTTTCTTCCAAATGACAGTAACATGCAGTAATAATAAGAAATATAATTTTGCTCAAACATGACAGTTCAAGGCAGTCTTTAGAAATATGATTCAATAAAAATGTTTACCAACCTGAAGATCCTGCCTGTTCAAATGTGTTTCTTTGGTCATCTTCATTACGGCGCTTCTCATGATGTTGCCTCATTTGGGCCACCAGTCCTTGCATTTCTTTGTTGCACTGTTTGCAGTTTGCACGCATGCCTGGCTTACCGATAGGTAAAGGAACTTCATTAAAATATTGCCAAACTGGGTCTCTTTTACGGCCTGCTGCCATTATAGGTTTTTTCCTCCAAGGAAAGAATGTGATAAACCTCAGGTCATACACACAAAAAGATCCAAAGACTTGTCTGTCTGTGGCTGTGCAGTATTCAGCTCAGAAAGTTTCACTTTCATTTTCTACTGCTTGTCTGCTTGCCCCTCCCTTCTCACACTTAGTTTCACTTTCTTCTTGTGCAAATCTATTCCACTCCAAACAATCAGAAAAATATTGTTTCTATTCTATTCACTGAACTTCTTGAAACTTAGCACTGAAGGGGTTGATTCTGTATTCATAGGTTTGTAGAACAATAGGATTAAGGTCTTTTTCTCAACTCTGTTCATGTTATAACATTTTTGCTGTGAAGAAGAGGCATGTGATCTCTGCTGAGTCAAATTCAGTTTTGAGAACTGCAAAAGTAAACCAAGCATCTGTGATAATATCTTGTAGGCAGACAAACTGCCCAATAATCTTACAAAAACCTCTGAAAGAGCATGACATTGTGAATGGATTAATGGAATTTATTTACCAAAAAAATTAAACATATACAGCCTTATTCTACATAATTAAAAAACTAATCTTTATTTCATGATGGAATAACCTTTGGATGGTAATATATTTTCCTCAAAAAGCATTTTATTTTAAAAAATCCGATTTAAATAAAAAAAATCGGATTTAAATTAAAAAAATCTGATTTTTTTGATTTAAAAAAAATCATTGATTTTTATCTATCCTGGCAAAAATCAAAGTTTCTGATTTATAGCATCCTAGAATAACAAAGTTGGAAGGTCTTCTAGTTCAGCTCGAGCAAGAGACCCTAAACTATTCTGGACAAGTGATTGTCCAATCTCTTTTTGAAAACCTCCAAGCATGCCCTGCTCCATCACCTCTGTTTTGTCATGTCTTCCAGACATTATCCCAAAGGTGCTTTTCCAAAAGGCAACTGGACTTTCTTGGTTTTTTTCTTTAAAAACATTTTGCTTCTCATCCAAGAAGCTTCTTCAGTTCTGACTGAAGTGAAGGAATTTTTTGGATAAGAAGCAAAATATTTTCAAAGAAAAAGAAAAAAACCAAGGAAAAGATCTTATGATCATGATCATACAAAATTATGACCTAAGCTAAATACAGTCATCTTATCAATAATATAACCTGAAAAGGATTCCATATAATTATGCAGTAAATGTAAAATTAAATTTAAATTTAGAATTGAGAGTACCTGAAGAACTCTGCACTGAAATTAATGACATTAAATTCATGAAGCAAATAAAAATATCTTGAAATGTAAGGTGATATGACTGTCCACGTGCATACGCATGTGAATCCCCCTGTGCATGTGCGCCGCACCCCTGCCACCGTTGGCAGAAGGGCTGCGGGGTGGGCACCACCAGAACCCGGAAGAGTGTCAATGAAATGCCCCCCCAGCCCGCTACCAAAAACAAGCCAGTGCAGCCCCTCCACCCCTTCTGCCAATGGAGCACACCCGCTTCCCGGCTAGTGCCTCCCTTACCCTGGTGCTGGACAGATGTTCCTTCAGCACAGGCTCCTGTGGCAGTGCTGCTTGTTCTTGGTGGCGGGCAAGGTGGTGGGCGGCGGTTCTCCTCCAGAATCCTGGCCACAAGTTGCAGGGAGATGTTTGAAAAAATAGGGGGGACAGTGTAATGTATTGAGTCTGCGCCTAGAGCAGGCCCCCTAGTGACCGTTGATGAAACATTCTGTTCACGGATTGGTTAGCCGTTTGACAGCAGCCTATTTAAGAGCTGTCAAACAGAGTTCGTTCCTTTTATCGTTCATCAGTTGCTTGTTGTCAGATTATGTTGTAATTAATAAACAGTTACTTGAGGAGAATACTCTCCAGTTGCTGTTCTTCTTTATGACCACGCAGTATTTATTAGTGGCGACGAGGATGGGATTGCTGATCTGAGGAGAAGATAGGGGGAAAAAAAATAAGGAAGGAGAGTGGCCCATCAGAAGCAGGCAAGTTTGTGAGGCGGCTGGCGATGGTGTCCTCACATAGTTTCCCTCCGTTTAACCCAGCAACCGAAACGTGGGACGTGTATATGGCCCAATTTGACTGTTTCCTAATTGCTCACGATTATATGAACTTGTCCAGTGAGCGCAAAGGGCATACTTTTTAAGCTTCTGTGGGCCCGAAATGTTTGACATGGCCATGACGTTGATGGCTCCAGAATCAATCCACTCAGGGACCTGGGAGGATTTCATTAAGAAACTTAAGAAGCATTACGCCCCAGCCCCCTTGAGGATTGCCCACCGCCAGCACTTTTATCATAGAGACCAGGACCCTGGAGAGACTATAAATCAGTATGTTGAAGCCCTAAGGCGAGCAGCACGGCACTGCGAGTTCATTAACCTCGAGGATTACCTTCTGGATAGGCTCGTGGCCGGTGTGAGGGACCAAGAGCTTAAGAAACGGCTGATAGCCAATCACGAGCTGACATTCCAAGCGGTACTGGATGAGGCGTGTGCCGCTGAATTGGCTGCACTCTCTATCGCCGAATTGCCTCAGGGGCGCACCCCACCTAATGTGATCGAGTTCCCTGATTCAGAAGAGGAGGAGGAAGCCAGTGTATGTTGCCTAAGCACAGCTAGTAGTAAATCATCGCAACTGCAGAAGGCGGTGAGTTACTGATCCGAATGTTTAAGCTGCAGGGGAAAACATCAAAGAGCCTCCTGTAAATTCAGGGATGTGGTTTGCCATTGGTGCAGCTGGCAGGGCCACATTGAGAGAGTGTGCCGGTCGGTACAACCACAGCTGGCATCATGCTCGCAGTGCAGCAGTGGGGGAAGGCAACCGCCAAGGCAACAGAAGAATCGTTTCCAAGATTACCAGGGGTCGGATGTACATATGGTGGGACACACTAACACACTAATGAGAAAAAAAATTCACCTCAATATTTCCCTTGAAGGCAAGTCATGTCAAATGGAGGTGAACACGGGATCAGCGTCATCCCTAGTATCCTGGAACACTATTAAGCGACTAGTGCCCAGGCTGTCAAAAAAGGGGTTTGAGCCTTGTAATCTTCTTTTAAGGGATTACCAGGGTAACCCAATTCCCATTGTTGGTACTGGAAATTTCAGGGTCAGTTTCAAGAGTTTCAATGGTCGGTTGCCTTTAGTAATAGTGGATGGTCCTTTGCCCAGTCTCTTGGGCTTTAATTGGTTCGAGGCCCTTGGGTTAATTCAGGGAGTCAATGCAATACGCTCATCAGACTTAGAGATGCTTTGTAACGAATTTCCTTCAGTTTTTGATGGTAAATTGGGCAAATATAGTGGCACCCCAGTGTCTTTTAACCTGGATCCCCAGGTGCAACCGACTTAAGCCCCACAGAGTGCCTTTCGCACTGAGGCCCCAAGTTGACGCAGAACTCGACAAGCTAATAGAGCAGGGTATTTTGGAACCAGAAGACCACACCCGATGGGAGACCCCTCTCACTGGACAGACGTTCCTTCAGCACAGACTCCGCTCCTGTGGCAGTGCTGCTTGTTCTTGGTGGCGGGCAAGGTGGCGGGCGGTGGTTCTCCTCCCGAATCCCGGCCACAAGTCGCAGGGAGATGTTTGAAAAAATGGGGGGGAAAGGGCATGGTTAAATTTGCTTTTTAAATCCTGTCAGCACTTCTCTAGATAAAAAGTGAAAGATCGTTAAAAGGATCACCAGTATTGTAGAGCTGGGGCAATTTTTCCACTGTCAGTTTGAAACAATCTCAAAATTTCCAATGGAAAGCAGCATATAAAAGAGGTATTGGATGACTTTCCTACCTTTCTGTAGTTGACTAGTGTTGGAAGTTAGCACTCACCCCTCTCCTGGAAGAATGAAATATTTTAGGAAATATTAAAAAGGCAGAATATTATATTTCCTTGGATGAGAAATGGAGAAACATGTTTAAAGACAAAGCAGCTTCCTGCCTCCCCCCCACACACACCTTTGTTAATGGGCCAGAGGCAGAAACTCAATCCTCTGTCAAAGGACCATAATCTGCAAAACAATGGGGCCCTATCTAGCAACCGAAACTCACCACATGTGACCTAGGAAGTACATGTGACCATCAGCCAGCAAGGCTAGCTAAGATCCCCACCCCCTGGGAGTCTGACAACCAATCAGGATATTCTTTTGGGCCCCAGGAAATGCAAAGCCAGAGAGAGCATAAAAACCCGAGGATTTACTGTATCTGCCCCTTTTCTGTTCAGGAACTCAAGCCATGTGATCCTGTCCACCATTAAATCATCTTTCCAAACAGTCTCCATGTTTCCAGTGTCTGTTTCCCCACTTGGAGCAGAACCCAGAGGATATTTCTTCCAACACTAGGTTGTACCAATTTGATGAAAAGTGGATGTCTCAGCTCTCTTCTCCCTGAGATCTTCTGCTTTTTGCACCCTTGTTATGGAAGAAAGGATATAAGAGACATCCCTTTGGGGTCAGCCAGAGTCAGTTTTATTGTATTGCGCAATAGGTTCAAACAGATATGTGTACCTAAAAATCTGAACAACTTATGAATTTGAAACCACAGTTCTTATACCCTTTCAAACAAAGGATTCTGCTAACACAGCAGTTTTCTCATTACTCACATTTGTTACATTTAATTGACATTTCCTAATTACGAAAGTTTTACATTATCCTGGCCAAACAATCATAATTCTTCTGTAGATTACTGGAGCATAGATTCAAATTATCTTCTGTTGATAGAAGGACTCCTAGCTCCTTGACCTGATCAACCTTAAGCTGTATGTCACTAGAATGTTCTATCTTCTGACATTTGGGGGCCTCCTTACAAGGTATGTCCTATCCAAAAGGAATTTGGCTGAGTTTGTATTTTCCAACTGGATGCATTTCCTGCTTTTACAATACAGTGAATAGAAATGAATAGAAAGTTGTCCAGTGATCATCTAGCAGATCCCGTATTAATCCTATTATTACTATTAGCTATAATATTCCCATATTAGTTATAATATTCCCCCCTCTGGAAGTTTTTCTATGCATAAACTTCCACTATTGATAAGTTTAACTTCTGAGTATACAAGGTTCCAATAAACAAATCTACCATATATAGAGTCTAACAAAAGTCCAAGGATAGGTTATCACTCTAAGGATCCTTTGGGAGATTCTCTCCATCTTTCTACCGGTTCCATTTCCACATATGGGTCTGCCTCAGAATCTTTATGTTCTTCCACAGGATAGGGACCAAGTTGATTAAGAAAATGTTCTGTCAAAGCTAGTTCCTTCTCAATTTTGTATCTCCTTTACTGCTCTTATTGATAGTTGTCTGAGTATTGGGATTATGCATGGAACGAACGCTAGACCAGTTATCACACATATGAACAAGAATATCATCTATTTAATCCATCCAGAACCTGGCACCCAAGAAAACCACATATTTGATGTTTGTAACCTGTGGCTTATCTTGGAAGCCCTTTCCTGCAATTCCTTAGCACCTTCCCTGACCACACCTGATTTGTTCATATAGAAACAACAGTCTTCTCCCAGAAATATACAAGTTCCTCCTTTCTCGGCTGTCAGGAGGTCCAGAGCACGTCGGTTTTGTAGGACTACAGCCGCTAAGGAATCTATCTGATCTTGGACTTCGACCAAGGTTCCAGCAATTTGATTCAGGCTTTCTTGAAGCTCCTCTGATATTTGCCGAAACTGTATTACAGAGTGTGTTAGTCCTGCTATCCCGGTCCCAACAGCAGTACCCACTCCCATAATCACTAAAAGTGGAATCAGTATTGGGACCCTCTTCTGAACATGTCCCATAAGGGGAACAGGGATAGCATGTTCTCCACTGACAACACCTATTTTAGGAAAGAGGTGGACTAATGTACATGTTCCTGTCCAGTTTGTTGGCAAACACAAATGTGCATACTTTCCACACAAGAAGAACACTCCTTTTTCCTCTTTGCAAACTCCTATATTCATGGAGAAAGCATGGATCCTACGGTAGTTTTCATTAGTCCAGACCCCAAAGTCCCTGCCACAAACATTCCTGCCAATGGCTGCAATGGGACTTCTAGTGAAGGGTCCTTTTGTTTATCTCTGAGGATTGGTCCTTCAAAAAGATATCGGGAGGTAGTATTCTCAGGTGGAAAAAGGATACATAAACCTGATTTGGATTTTAAGTTGAACCAGACTGGAAACCATGGAGGCTGAAATGGTCTTGGACAGCTTTCAAAGGACATATTCCATCCTCCCCACTTCTCCTTCTTAAAGGTCATTTCTGGTGGTGTGGAGAACATAACCTTTTGTTGAAATATGTAGTGGGTAGAGAGAAAAACACCTTTTGTTAATTTTACATCCGCAAAGTTCATCTTAGGGCCAAAATATATTTCTGACTGACATTGTTCTTCTGTCAGGGACCCTACAGGCCTACCAAGTTTCTGGTGTCTCTTTACACACAGAGAAGGTGTTCCTATGAGGTCTACACCTGTAGCTATTGGGCCTACAATAGGAAGGTGACTTTTTCCCAATCTTTTGAATGCCTCATAAAAATCTCTTTGTATTGGTGAGACTGGTGCTTTATTTCTACTATCCCTTTTTTTTAAAATTCTTATTTATCTGCCGCCCTTCTCCGGAGACTCAGGACGACTTACAATGCGTTCAAGGAGAATTGTAGCCTTTGTTCTAACCCAGAGTTGTGGCTTGACAGGAACAGCATGATAAGATGCAGGGTCAGCAGATAAACATAACCAGCATTTCTGACCTAGGGTAGGGTCATACCGATTAACAAGATCGTGACTTAGTTCCAGAATCCTTGATATGTAGTCTCCTCTGTGCAATTGTTGTAGGGGCCCATTTTCCTTATCTATTCCCCCCTCTGCTGGGATTGTCAATAGCACAACCTTAGGTCGTAGAGTTGGTTTAGATCTAAAGTAACGACCCCTCGCATAGACAATGCGTTTTTGGCGGGACCTTACTTGACCTAAAGTGTTTCTACCTAGGGAATCGATGTACATTATGTGGTCACTTAAGAGTCCTGTTGCGAACAATGTCCAAAGCCATAAACAAATCATAATCACCTATGGTATAAAGCTCACCACGTCAGGAAGAGGGTCAATGGTATGTGGTGTTTGGGAAACAGCAGTAGCAAGAAAAATCCTAGGTTTACCACAAAACCGTTCCTTATATATGTAGAACAGGAGTAATAGTAGGGCTAGGATAGCAGCTACCCACAAAACCCACGACCACACCCAAACTTTCTCCAACATGAGTATGTGTAAGAATGTCTTATGTTACAGGTAATAAGATGTATATCTACAATGTGAAGGCTGACTACCTCCTTACTGATCTTCGGCCCTGCGCAGGGAACCAGCTTCCGGAGTGGTTCAGCAAGGCTGATGATCACCACCGTGCATTGAGAGTTCGTTGCTGATAGAACTCAGCAGGGTGTATTCTTCTTAAATTTCAGCACCAAGGGTTTTTCTGTTCGTGTCACCTGATATGTCACTGGATCACTCTGCTTCGCTGGCTTCAGTCTCGTCCAATGGATCCAGGATTTGCCTTCTAAAGTCTTAACTGCAAGAGGTGAACACATCACAACAGTATATGGTACTTTCCATCTAGGTTTTAAAGGTTCATCTTTCCAATGTTTTACCCATACTCTATCACCTGGTTTGTAATCATGACCTGCAGTTGTAATGGGGGGGGGTCTGCATTCTTGCATATAATGCCTTAATTGATTAACATGCTTGTTATGTTGTTGTAACTGCAAAAGCAATCTTTTAGCTTCCACTCCCCCTTTTTGAGCTAAGTCAGGCCAGCCTTTAAAATGGTGTTTGAACAAAGCCGGGGGTCTTCCAGTTCAAAAGGACACAACTGGTATTTGGTACGTGGGGCAGTTCTAAAAATGTACAAGGCCATAGGAAAAACTTGAAGCCATGGCAAGTGGGTTTCTAAGCACAGCTTGGTAATGATTGCTTTCAATGAGCGATGGGCTCTTTCAATTTTTCCAGACGATTGAGGGTGAAATGCAAAATGATATCTCCATTTTATACCTGCCGCTTCAGTTAAGTGGCAATTTACACGTTGTACAAATTCAGGGCCATTATCAGAACTGATGGTAGATGGGCAGCCGAATCTTGGAATTATTTCCTTTAAAAGAAAGCGTGCCACTTGTATAGCTAACTTGTTTCAAGTCGGGAAGGCCTCCATGCATCCAGAATAAGTGTCAATAAAAGTGAGCAATGCTTTATACCCATTACATCTAGACATATCAGTAAAATCTACTACTAAATAATCCATGGGTAAATAAGAGATGGGTTGTTGTCCTTGAGGTAAACGTGGTCCTTGTTTGGCATTTACTTGAGCACAAGTGGAACACTGAGAAGTTACCTTGGCCACCAGGCTCTGTAAATTAAGGATGTAGAAAGCGGCCTGTAACTGTTGGGCCAAAGCAGTCTTGCCTATGTGCGAAGTTTGATGTGCTTCCACTACTAGAGGCCAAGCAAGGGAAATTGGCACTACTGGGCGATTGTCTGGAAGGGTGTACCAACCCTTCACAAGAGTGGCTTTGAGATCCCCTTCAGCCTTCTCTCTTTCCATGTTTGTATATGTAGGATGGGATTTCTCAATGTATGATTTTATTTCTTGTACCAAATAGAGATGATAAGCCTTCTTATCTAAGGGCTGGTGTGCTGCTAGTTTAGCTTCCTTATCAGCAAATCGATTGCCTTGTGCAATGAGGGTGTCTGTCTTCTGATGACCTGGGCAATGGATGACAGCTAAAGACTTAGGAAATTGTGCAGCATGAATCAATCTTTTAATTAAAGAAATATGTTGTATTAATTTGCCTGAAGAATCAGTGAAGCCCCTTTCCTTATAAATAGCTGCATGTGTTTGAATAGTCAAAAAGGCATATTTACTGTCCGTGTATACATTAATAGTCTTGTCTGTGGCTAATTCCAATGCTCGGATAAGTCCCCATAATTCAGCCGCTTGTGTGCTGGTTCCTACTGGAAGAGGTGCGCTTTCGATGACTGCGTGCTAACTATTGCATACCCCGCATATCTAATTTCCTTTTCTACAAAACTGGATCCATCAGTAAACCAAGTTTGTTTGTTTTTGTTTTTATTAAATTTATATACCGCCCTTCTCCCGAAGGACTCAGGGCAGTGAACAGCCACAGAATAAAAAACATACATACAAAAAATTTAAGATAGCATAAAAACGAATTAAATAATTTGGCTGAGACGAATTTAAAATACCCAATGATTTAAAACAAATTAAAATTTACATTTAACAGGGGAAAAGATTTAGGCCAGGTAAGCTGAGCATGTGAAAGAGGGATGTCAGTTAAGTCTGGTCTGCAGGAATACTGATGATCTAATATATGTAAGCAGTCATGCAACGGGAGAGATGTATCCGGGACCGGCATAAGGGTATCTGGGTTAATGGTAGCACATTAGTGAAGGCTTAATTGAGGGTTCTCTAGTAGGAGTGCTTGGTATTTATGCAGTCGTTGATTGCTTATCCACAAATGTCCTTTATTTTCTAAAATAGTTTGCAAAGCATGTGATGTATAAACTGCTACTTCTGAAGTAAAAGTCAGTTTGTTTGTATCTCTCATAAGTTCTGAGACAGCAGCCAACATTTTAAGACAGTGTGGCCATCCTTTGGCAGGGCCGTCCAGTTGTTTGGATAAGTAAGCTACCGGCCTTTGTCAGGACCCCTGCTGTTGTGTCAACACTCCTAAAGCCACATTATGATGAACATCCACATAAAGATGAAAGGGCTTGTTGAGATCTGGTAATCCTAACGCTGGAGAGGATGTGAGAGTTTCCTTTAATTGGCTGAAGGAATTTGCTTGTTCCTTGCCCCATTCAAAAGGATCTGTTTCTGCTCCACGGGTTGATGCATACAAAGGCTTGGCAAGCAGGGCAAAATTAGGCACCCATTAACGACAAAAGCCCATAACTCCCAAAATGCCTCGCAGTTCCTTTCGATTTTTAGGTGGGGGCAGCTGTAAAATTGCCTGTTTCCTAGGTAAGCCTAAATTTCTTTGACTTTGAGACAAAATATATCCCAAATATGAAATTTCCTTTTTAACTAATTGTGCTTTCTTTCTGGAAGCCCTATAACCACAATCTCTCAGTAATTCAAGAAGGGTTTGGGTATTTTTGAAACAATTCTCCTGTGTAGTTCCTGTCACTAAGACATCATCGACATATTGGAGGAGACAGTCTCCTGCCTGAACTGGTTGAAAATGTTGTAAGTCCAAGGCAAGGGCTTGACCAAAAAGGGTTGGAGAATTTTTAAAACCTTGAGGCAACCTTGTCCAGGTATATTGACAGTGCCTACGTGATTTAGAGTCTTTCCACTCAAAGGCGAACAAGTCTTGGCTATCAGGATGTAAGGGTATTGTGAAGAAAGCATCTTTTAAGTCTGTAACTGAAAACCATGCTGCTGAAGGAGGGATGGTCTCTAGCAAAATATAGGGATTAGACACAATCGCATGAAGCATTACCACCCTCAAGTTAACGGGATGAAGATCCTGTGCCGGTCTATACCCGCCATCTGGTTTTTTGATGGGTAAAATAGCAGTATTCCATGGGGATTGTGTTTCTCTTAATATCCCAGCAGCTAGGTATTTGTCTATTAAGACTTGTATGGCCTCAGCCACTTCTTGTGGGATGTAATACTGAGGCACCCTAATAGGCTGGTATCCTGGTTTCAATTTGACTTCTACTGGAGAGGCAAATATAGCTAGCCCGGGGGGGTTGTCTTCTGCCCACAAGGTAGGGACATTGAATTCCCCCCAGTTGCTTTCAGTGGGGGTGTCTTGCATCAGCATTAATTGCCACATCTCTTCTACTGGGTGCATTACTGTCAAGTACTGTCTGTTATCATTGAAAGAAATTGTGGCTCTCATTTTAGAAAGCAAATCTCGCCCTAACAGTGGAATTGGGCAATCAGGCATGTATAAAAATTGGTGTTCTACTAAGCCGTTTCCATCCTTGCATTTAATTGGTTTCAGGAGACTGGGTGTAACTGTATTGCCTGACACTTCTTGGACTCCAATTTTCTTAGCTGACAAAGGGGCCACAAATTTATTCATGACTGATCGACTGGCACCGATATCAACCAGCATGCGGACGTGATGTCCTTCCACCCATAAATCCATCAAAGGCTCTGGGCGGGGGGGGCTCAGAGCATTGGCATCTTCAATCTTCAATTATCCCACTCCATCTCGGCCAGGCCGATTACTTCCTCATTCTGGTAAGACTGGCTGGGTGGACTAAACTGCCACCCAGCCAACTGTCATTTCCCCTTCTTCCGCTGAAAACTCCTCTCATGTTTCCTCTCATGTTCCGTCCTCTACAAACACCTCTCTGACTTCCTCTCACCTTCGGTGTCCCGTAGGATTCTTCTCTGGATTCCTTTCTTTTACGGGGACATTCTCTCTTCCAATGGCCATCTTCTTTACAAACTGCACATTGGTTGGCTCCCAAAACAACTCCCCCAAGTGCCAGAGCTAATATTTCCGTCTTCTTTCTCTCCTTCGCCACTTGCTTTTTCTCTTCTTCTCTCTCTCTGTTCAGGTATACTTTTCTTGCAACTTCTAGGAGCTCACTAGTATTTTTACCTAGCGCACCTTCCAACTTCTGTAATTATTTTCTAATGTCTGGAGCACTCTGGCTTATAAAGCGCTCATTCAACATGAATCTATTTGCTGGATCTTCTATGTTGATTCCAGTATTGACTTTATAAGTTTCAACTAGCCTAGTTAAAAAACCTTCAGGGCTCTCCTCCTTTTCCTGGAGTATGGTGGCTGTTTTAGCATAATTAACAGGACCTTTTGCAGCCTCTCATAAACTATTTACGTATAAGAGGCGGTAGTTATTTAAATGAGTTAGATGCTAGACTTCCGGCGGCGACCTCAGCGTATTAGGAACAAAAGGAGACAGGGCTCTGCTCCTGAGTTTCTAACAATCCCACATCTGGAGCCGAAATAGGCGCTATCGATCCCGGAGGGATCAACAGTTTAAAGGGGAATGTCTTAGGACCTTGATGGGAATTGCAACTCCCCCGAAGGTACAAGACAAGCCCTTAATCCAGAGTGAGGAAAAAACAGCCTTTCAAGACTGGCCAGAGGCGCTGACAACTGCTTGAGTGGGAAGCGAAGATCAAAAAGGAAAAATAAGTCATCAACAGAAGACTTCAATTTAGAAATACCCAAAAATTATTTGACAGTAAAAAGAAAGCGCTGGCAGTAGCGAACACCGGAGGAAGATACAGGATGAGCGGCGACAGAAGGATCGAGCGGACTGGGGCCATTTTGACAGATAGGTGATAGTGCAAATTTGACAGCCGGAGTGTATGGAGAGAGTTTGGCAAGTTATTTTGCGATTGCGAGTTTGACAGTGGATTTAAAACTCTGATACTTTTGGACTACACTACTGTGGATTGGATCGTGAGGTTAGGGCAAACAAGACAGATCGTGAACGGTCGAAGCAGACGGAAAGAGAGAGAGGAGTGCGGTTTGTTGGAGATTGAAAGAAGGATTCTGGATGGATTTCTATAGACTGACTGAACTGAATTATACTGGATTAGATCGAGTCGATAAGATTGAATTAGAAAACGGACGTTGAAATAAACTGTAGAAAAGTGTGGACAAAGATGAAAATAAATCCTGATACAACGGATTTGAGTGGATTCTTACAAAGTAACGATATTTCATCACTTCCAGACATATTACTTTTAAGCCCTGGATTATTTAACCACCACAGACTGGACTATTTAACCATTGAACTGTTTGGAAATAATAGTTGGAAGGGGTAATCCAGACTGTGGATCGGTGTTTAATTGAAAGAAGATAACGTTATATGACAACAAACAAACTAAAGGACTATTAACTCAAAGCCCAGATAGAAAACAAACGGACAATACAGCTATTATTGGTTTGTTCAAACTCTATTTAAGATTGAATTATTCAATTTAATATCATTATTTAATCTTATTATATATATTCACTGGAAGTTAATTAATTAATTTAATATAATCAAAATAGTTATAATTGTTAAAAACTGATTGATAAAGGGATATTTATAGAGTATATAAACTGATAGAGACCTGATTTTAGAACCATTATAAAAATTGTGAGTGATTTATAGGCTATGTTGTAATTAACTGAAGAATAAGACAACTAATGAATTGTTAGATATATATACTCCCTGTTGTTCCCTCCTTCTCTACCTTCCCTCCCCTGCTTCCTGCTCCTCCTTATAATTATTATTTTATTATTGATTGTTGATTGGATTAGAAGTATTCTTAATAATACTATTTATATCAAAAACTTTATATTTATGCCAGTAATATAAATTTGGTGATACATAATTGTATGAAATTGCGGTCAAGAATAATACACATAATAGACATGGCAACTTCGAGTACATCAACTACTATTAAATCAACCAAAAAGACACCAACCCAAACATTATTGGTGGCCTCCTTGGTACAGCAAAAGACAGGGGAAACAATGGATAAAGAGAAGACCAATACTATTATAGGTATGCAGAATATACAGGCTGCCCTTGCAATGATCCAAGAGGGAATGAAGAGAATGGAAGACAAAATGACTCTTAATCACGATGAAACAAAAAGGAACCAGGAACAAATGAGACTGGATGTAGCGGAAATTAAAGATGACCTCCGAAATATAGATGAGAAAATGGTGAAAATCCAACAAAATATTATGGAAAATGAACAGCGAATTCATAAGGTGGAAGAAAAAAACGAAGCTACAGACACTAGGTTGGAGAGGATGGAAAACCAACAAAAGATAAGGAGTTGAGACACCGAAGATGCACTCACATTTCTTGAAATGGAGAAGGCATCTTTCTTTCTAAGGTTCCAAAACATAGAAGAGCAGAGAGATGAAGACCTGGGTGAAATCATGATTGACATATTGGCAAAAGCAACACACAAAGACAGAGATGAAATTAGAAATGGAATAGATGAAATTTATAGAGCCTATACAAATTACGCGAGGAGAAACAAACTCCCTAAAGAAGTCCATATTAGATTCACAAAAAAATCAATTACAGATGAAATATACAGAAGAATGAGAGAAGAGACAGTTACGTATAAGGGGAGGGAAGTCCTAACATTAAAGCAAGTACCGAAAAGGGCCAGAGATAGGAGAAGAGATTATAATTTTTTTAACCAGGCAATTGAATAAACTTAAAATAAAATTTAGATGGCTCATACCAGAAGGTGTACTCATTTCATGGGAAGGAAGAAAATTTCGAATCGACACTATAGACAAAGCTCAAGATTTTGCGGACCAATATCTAGGAAGCGAAGGAGAACAGGAAAGCAGAGACAGCAGAGAAGAACTCAATACTAGGGATCAAGAAGTACAAACAATAAACAAGGAAGGCAAGGAACAAAAAAAGGGAAGGCCGGAGAAGGAGGAAACGACAGGGATCTCACAAAGAGTTACAAGGAACACAACAAAACTCAAAATAACGGACAAATAAATACCAGTAGAAATGGAAGAAGAACTGAAACTCATTTCTATAAATATAAATGGGTTAAATTCACCTAGCAAAAGACATCAAACATTCACAAGATTACAAAAACTGGGTGCAGACATAATCACATTACAAGAAGTACACATAAGAAAACAACAGAAAAAACTACTTGAAAACAAAAAATTAGGAGTAATATATACACCTTTAGGTGATTGTAAAAAAAGGGGAGTTGTAGCATACATTAGAGATCATATAAGAACCAAGCTAATCCATACTGATTCAGAGGGTCGAGTTCTAATGATGGAATTAAAACTGGAAATAAAAACAATACTGTTAGTAGCTATTTATGCTCCAAATGGAAACCAAACAGATTTTTATTAAAAATTACACGATAAGCTAAAAGAGTTAGACTACAAAAACGTATGCATTGTCGGCGATTTCAATGCGATAGTTAACCTACGAGAAGACTATCATAGTATTAGGAAGAACAAAATTAAAAGGAAGACATTGCTACAAACATTTAATGATTTAGCAGAAGAAATGAGTCTACACGACACATGGCGAGAATTAAACACCAACATAAAACAATACACATACTTTTCAGGCCCACACCAATCGTGGTCCAGGCTTGATATGGCCTGGATGACACCCCAATTAAGTAAGGAAACACATGAAGTGGAAATTATGTCTAGCACATGGGCCAACCATAATCCCATTAAAATAGCCTAGAAAGGTTTCCGAAAACAGAAAAGATGGGAAATGGACACAAGTATGATAAAGGAAAAAGAATACCTACAAATGATAGAAAAGGAAATGAAGTTTTTTCTCCAAATCAACACAAAAGACCATACATCGTTACAAAACTTATGGGATACGATGAAAGCTTATATTAGGGGCCTAACTATTGCATATGCGGCAAAAAGGAAAAAACAGAAGCAAAGAACTAGAAACGAATTATTGGAAGAGATCAAGATAGAGGAAACTAAATTACAACAACAGCCCAATAACACGGTAGTGCAACAAAAACTTAATTTGGCTAAACATAAATTGAACTTAACCACAAAAACTGAATTGGCACAGAAAATAAGAATGGCAAAACAAACCAACTTTGAACATGCAAACAAAACTGGACGTTGGTTAGCGTATAAATTAAAAAAGCAAACAGAAACACGAATCATTCACCAACTCCAAGATGAATCTGGAACTTCTTATTACACACATCTGGAGAAGAAAAACATAGCTAAAGAATTTTTTCAAAAACTCTACCGACAGGAAGATGTTCTGGAAGATCAAATCAAACAATATTTTCACAAAACTAAAATCATTCAAATTGAAGAAGAGCATAGAGAGATCCTAAACCGACCCATAACAATGTTTGAACTGATGGAAGCCCGTAAAAAACAAAAGAACAATAAAACCCCAGGATTGGATGGAATTCCTGCTGAATTTTATAAACTTTGTCAACAATCCATTGACCAAATACTAGTTCAAGTCTTCAATGACGCATTATCAACAGCCGAAATCCCCAAATCTTGGACAGAAACCATTATTACCCTAATACATAAAGAGAGCTCGGATCCAACCCAAATTAGAAATTACAGACCAATCTCATTACTTAACATGGATTACAAATTATTCATGTCAATATTAGCACAGAGACTCAAGACAATTATACATAATTACATACACCCGGACCAGAATGGTTTTATACCCAGAAGACAGATAAAAAAAAATCTCAGAACGATTATAAACATTCTGGAATATTATGACCAAAAGATAGGCAAAGAACTGGCTATAATTCCTCCTGACACCCAGAAGGCGTTCGACAACTTAAATTGGGCATTCCTTATAAAACAACTTGAATTGATGAAGTGTGGAGAGAAATTTCATAATTTGATACAGAAAATTTATTCCCATCAAACCGCAAAAATTTTAATAAACGGCGATATAACACAAACCTTTGACATCCAGAAAGGAGTACGACAAGGATGTCCCATGTCACCATTACTATTTATAACAGCATTGGAAATTCTATTAAATGAAATAAGGAGGGAAGAAGACATTAAAGGACTCAAGATTCAGGGAGAGGAATACAAATTGCTTGCCTTCGCAGACAATGTAATCTTCAACTTGGAAAATCCGAGACGATCTGGACCAAAGCTGATATCGATGACAGAGGAATACGGGAAAGTTGCGGGCCTCAAAATAAATAAACAAAAAACTAAAGAATTGACTAAAAATATGACCCAACTTCAGAGATCGGAATTAGAAGAAGAATTAGGACTTCAAATAGTAAAGAAGATTAAATATCTAGGCATTTGGTTGACGGCGAAAGCCACTACGATTAAAGAGGATAACTACACTAAATTACTAAAACAAATTAGAAAAGATTTGGAAACTTGGAACAGAATACAATTATCTCTGATGGGCAGAATTAATTCAATAAAAATGAATATATTACCGAGAATATTATACCTGTATCAGGTATACCAATACCAATCCATCCGGGAAGGGACTTCTTCAAAAACCTCAACAAAATAACGACGACGTATATATGGCAGGGAAAGAAAGCTAGGATTAAGATTAAAACTCTTCAGGACACAAGAGATAAAGGAGGCCTGGCAGTACCGAATTGGGAGCTATATTATAAAGCAGCCGGATTGACCAGGATTAAAGAATGGATAAAACTGGAGTACAAAAGAATGTTATACTTAGAAGGTTTCGATCTTATACGAGGGTGGCATGCTTTCCTATGGGACAGACCAGATAAAAGACACACTTATTTCCAAAGACACATAATTAGGGCCTCATTATTCAAGATTTGGCAAGAAATTAAGAAATACTATTATACTAGAATACCAAGATGGTGGTCCCCGATGGAGGCATTAATATTTCTAAACACCCTAGAGATAGGGAAGATGTTGTGATATCAAGATATATTAAATAACGAAGGTGAATTTCCCTCAAACACCAACTCCAAGAGAGAGATATAGATATTGACTGGTGGCATTATACCCAAATTCATTCAAGATACATTAAGGACAAATCATAATATGGAATAGCAAATGATTTGAATGACATGGACAAAATCTTATTAGGAACAGACCAAAAAATGATAACTAAAATATACAACTACCTTTTGAAAGATAAATTAATAGAAGAAACAGTCAAACATAATATGATAATGTGGGCCAGGGACATAGGGCATAACATCCAATTGGCAGACTGGGAGAAATTATGGAAACAGAATATTAAAATGACAAGAGCCACATCATACAAGGAAAACCTCATTAAAATGTTTTATAGATGGCACTTACCACCGGCCCGACTAGCTAAAATACATCCAAATACCTCTGCATTGTGTTGGAAGTGTAAAGACAAAAAAGGAACATATTACCACGCTTGGTGGAAATGCAGCAAAGCTCAACAATACTGGCAAGAAATAAAATGTATCATAGAAGAAATTACAAACTTACAGATAGAAAACAACCCAGAATTTTTCCTATTCGGCATGACAACAGCACAATACAACAAGGAAACAAAATATCTCATTTTACATATCTTGACAGCAGCACGACTTCTGTATGCACAAAGCTGGAAACTAGACCAAATCCCAAATAGAGATAAAATTATCTCAAAGATAAATGAGTGTGCCGAAATGGACAGATTGACGCTGGAACTCCAGGACAAAGAAGAAAGCAAATATTACCTTGTATGGCACCAATGGTATCAATGGCTCGAAAGCAAGCTAGCAACAACATACACAAAAGAAACGGAGGTGAAAGCGGAGTAGAATGTAGAAGAGAAACAATATAATCTTAGTATATAGAACTGGAATTAGGAATTCATGAATGATTATTTAACAGAACGAAAAACGTAGTACTATATATTCTGTTGATGACAAAAACATATATGTGAAGTATAGTGTGGGTGTTTTTGGTGGAGGGAATGTCTGTATTTTTGTATTGTCTTTGTATTTCTGTGTATATTTGAATAATAAAAAAAATTATAAAAAAATAAATGAGTTAGATGCTGAGTATTATTCGCATCCCAATTTGAGTCAGTTTCAGCAGCAGCCGCAACTTTATCAGCTGCCTGATTCCCATCAGGAAACATACGAGTCAATAACTTTTCTTTAGCAATCTTGATTTTTTCTCTATCTTCCATGGAGAGTAAGGTATTTAATTGTGTTTTGATATCTCCCCAGGTGGGTCTATGTGTTTGCATTATTGTATTGAAGAGATCTACGATTTCGTTGGGTTTCTTGCTAAACGGACCATATTGTTGTTTCCAATTAAGTAGATCCGTAGTGGTGAATGGTTGATATTGCAGCAAGGAACGGATGACAGGCTGTCCCTGGGCGTCTGTTCCATGATCTAACATTTCCCTTAAAAGGGCCAGCGTTTCTGCTTTCTTAAAATTTGTCTGGCTTTGAGTTCTGGAGCTAATAGATTTAGATTGTTCTTCTGGCTCTTCCTCTCCTTCACTTTTACATTCTCTTTTGACTTGCAAATGACTTTTCCGAGGTTGAATGGTTCTCGGCGTTGCATTCACTGGCAGAGGTGGGTAGGGATTTTGCCTTGAGAGTATAGGATGGGGAGGCATAGGGGGGAGGGCGATTTATTTCTTCCTCCTCTTCCTGACTTAAAATTTTAATTTTAGCTATTTGTTTGCTGATCTTATGTTTCTCTCTCATCACACACGCTCTCACCACATTCAATCTGACATTTCTTAAGCCATTTGGGTCTTGCCTTTTGAATGATCTGCCACTGATCTATGTATGGGAACTGTTCCCAACGACCCTCTTGTGTAATGATCCGGTACACCTTTGAGATTATTATGGGATCCAAAGAACCTCCTTCTGGCCACCTTACGCCCAAGGCTGGCCATTCATTAACACAAAAATGGTTCAAGGTGTCGGGATTACACTGAGGACCGCCATAGGATTCACTAAAGGCATGTTGAAAGTTGGCTAACATAAAAGGGTCCGGTGGACGCCGTTACTTCCTCCCATATTTCTAATACACTACCAGCGACCTGGGATGCTGGACACTCACAGTCACCTTCAGGAACTGCACTGGTTTAACCACCCACACAGCCTAACCAGGAGAATTAAAGGACGCCACCTTTTTCTCCTAGGACCGTGATGGCGAACCTATGGCACGGGTGCCACAGGTGGCACGTGGAGCCATATCGGTAGGCACGCGAGCTCAGCTCCGGCACGCATGCGTGCACCAGCCAGTTGATTTTTGGGCCTTCTGGGCCCACCAGAACTCAAGAAATACACTGTTTCCGACCTCCAGAGGGCCTCTGGGGGGTGTAGGGAAGGCCGTTTTTGCCCTCCCCAGGCTCCTAAAAAGGCTCTGGAGCCTGGGGAGAGCAAAAACTGTGCCATCACATGCCAAAAGCGGGGGGAGCATAGGGGGGTGGGGCGCATAGAATTATGGATGTGGGCACGCGTGCGTGTGACCCCACCATGCTCCCCCTGCTTTTGGCACATGATGGCAAAAAGGTTAGCCATCACTGTCCTAGGAGATTGATCAAATCCCCTCGTCTGCCTGAAAAAATAGGCAGGTTCCCCCGTTTAAATATATACTTGCCTTAGGCGTTGTTCATGGCCATCCGCGGAGATTTCTGAGTCTGGTCTGCCCTCTTGTGGGTCCTTGGCTGAACTGCATCTCCAGCGAGCATAAGGCAATCTTCTCACCAAAAAGTTCTGTAAATTTCAATGGAGTCTGGATTGCCGGCTAGTGAACCTTCGTTGGGAAAATGTCACTTCTCGCTGGGGCAGTACGCCTAGGTAGACAATAATCACATTTGTTACATTTAATTGAGATTTCCTAATTATGAAAGTTTTACATTATCCCGGCCAAACAATCATAATTCTTCTGTAGATTACTGGAGCATAGATTCAAATTATCTTCTGTTGATAGAAGGATTCCTAGCTCCTTGACCTGATCAACCTTAAGCTGTATGTCACTAGAATGTTCTATCTTCTGACATTTGGGGGCCTCCTTACCAGGTATGTCCTTTCCAAAAGGAATTTGGCTGAGTTTGTACTTTTTCCAACTGGATGCATTTCCTGCTTTTACAATACAGTGAATATAAATGAATAGAAAGTTGTCCAGTGATCATCTAGCACAGCGGTTCCCAACCTGGGGGTCGCGACCCCTTTGGGGGTCGAACAGCCATTTCACAGGGGTCGCCAAAGCCCTCTCTCGCCCCCCCCACGCCTTCACTCACCCTCACCCTCTGTCTCTATTGGAGGGCTGCGTATCCCAGCTTGCAACGCTGGGATAGTAAAGAGAGTGGAGAGAGGTTGCGTGCGTTAATCATGTGCATGCATGTAGGTGTGTGCACATGTGACTAGAAAAGATTCTAGTGCAGAAGTCCTGAGGAGTTCAGGGGCTCCCTGCTGCTGCTGCTGCTGCCGCTGCCATCCCCGATACCTGCAGCTGCAAGAGCTCAACAGAAAAAGTTCGGGTGAGTAAGTTCAGGGATTCCTTGCACCACCAAGCTGTCTATGCCTGCAGCGGCAAAAGCTGCAAGGGAAAAGTTTTGGGTGAGCGAGTTCAGGGATTCCCTGCCGCCACCCCACTGCCGATGCCTGCAGCGGCAAAAGCCACGCAGGAGAAGTTTTGGGTGAGCGAGTTCAGGGATTCCCTGCTGCCACCCCACCGCCGATGCCTGCAGCGGCAAAAGCCGCGCAGGAAAAGTTTTGGGAGTGCCCCTTGAAGCTCCCGTTTCAACCCTTGCCTCTGCCTGCCACAGCTTGAAGCTCCTGTTTTGGGTGCAGGAGAGAAAGCAGGAAAGGAAGAGAGAGAGAGAGAGAGAGGGAAAGAGGAAGGGAGAGAGAGAGAAAAGAAAGAATGAAAGAAAAAGAGACAAAAAAGAGAGAGAGAGGAAGGGAGAGAAAGGGAGGGTCAAGAAAGAGAAAAACGAAGAAAGTGGGGAGAAAGCAGGAAAGGAAGGGAGAGAGAGAGAGAGAGGGAAAGAGGAAGGGAGAGAGAGAAAAAAGAAAGAATAAAAGAAAAAGAGACAAAAAAGAAAAAGAGAGAGAGGAAGGGAGACAAAGTCCTTGATTTATGACCAGAATTAAGCCCAAAATTTTGGTTGCTAAGCAAAAGCATTGTTAAGTGAGTTTCACATTGTACTCAATCCATGATCTCTCCTGGTTCTAACAGTCATATGCAAGTTAGGGAAGAACTATGCCATGTATCATCTTTTGCATTATTAAACCTATTATTAAATATTCTTTTCATTAGAAGTTAAAACTGGATTGATTAATCACAATGATTTAATTATGTTCAATTTGTAACAATAAAAATACATCCTGCATATCAGATATTTACATTACGATTCATAACAGTAGCAAAATTAAGTTATGAAGTAGCAACGAAAATTTTTTTATGGTTGGGGTCACCACAACACGAGGAACTGTATTAAAGGGTCGCGGCATTAGGAAGGTTGGGAACCACTGATCTAGCAGATCCCGTATTAATCCTATTATTACTATTAGCTATAATATTCCCATATTAGTTATAATACCCTGGTGCCTCCACCTTTCTGTCTTAATGTAGCTGCTTAGTGATTTCTGCTGCCATTGCCTGTCAGTCACATGGACGTATTTACCTGATGTTTTCCCACATAACTTTGGCATGCGAGACAGTTAAGAATTTCACAGGCTATGCCATCATTGAAGAATAAACCAAAAAATAGAGAAAAATGAAGTGGATAAAAATGAAATAAATGCAGTAGTGTAAGGCATGTGACAAGGCAGTCAGCACCCCTTCTCCTTTAGGACATTATTCTCACGAATGATTTATTTTGTTAGATGTTTATCCTGTCTTTATTACTTTATAAGGAACTCAAGGTGGAGAATTTATGTAATATTCCTTCTTCCACTTAAGTTTCCCCACAACCACAATCTAAGAAGTGGTTTGGGCTGGGAGAGAGTGACTGGTCACTCAGCCATTTTTTTCCAAGCCTAAAATGGGACTAGAACTCAGTCTCTTGGTTTCTAGACCAGCACCTTAATCACTACTTTGTTTAAAAAGCCATAAAAATTCACTTCCAGCCCAACTTCTTTCGTGGAGTTTTGGGGAGGAAAGAAGACCCTGACACGTTTATTGAAGGACAAGGGGAATCAACAGTAAGTCTCAATTGATCACAGAACTCCATTTATGTTTCTGCCCCGGACATCTCACCCATTCAGGGATATTGTGGAAGCCAAGCGTGAAACGCTAAGCTCCTCGGTCGGCGGGAAATTCGCCACAAGAGGCGTAGTTTATAGGAGGGTCGCATTCTCCGCCGCGTCGTCTGACTTTCTTCCGGCCTTCTGCTTCCGGGGTTTCGGGTTGTGCGGGAGAGGGTGGAGTCTCACCTCAGTCACGGCTTGGGAATCAGCCGATGAGGGTGACGCCGCCGCTGCCGCCATTATGTCCGGCAGTGGTGGCACCCTCGCCGCCGCTGCTGCCCCAGTCCCCACCGCCGCCACTTCTCCTCCCGAACAGCCACCTCCCCCACCCCCGCCGCCTCCCCCGCCTCCCCCACCACAACCACCCCCACCGCCGCCGCCGGGGAACTCCGCGGGCGCCGGCGAGCCAGAGCTGGTGTCGCTCATCCTGAATCGCCTCAAGAGTCAAGGCCTTTTCGATCAGTTCCGCCGAGATTGCCTGGCCGACGTGGACACCAAGGTGGGAAGCTGCGGGTCTGGCCGTCTCGGGCCCACGACGCCGCGGCCCCATATTTCCCTCCCCGTTTGGTCTCTTGTCCGAAAAACGACCGTTCAGGGGGTCTTGAGTCCTTTCCGGAGCTTGCGATTTTCTTAGGAACGCTTTTCCCCGCGCTGGACCTGAAAAGTCCCTACTTTAATTAGTCGAGTCACGCACGCATCGATTTAGCGGCGATCTCCTTTCCCTCTCCCCATAACATAGCCCTGCTATCTCCTAAATGAGCAGCTCTGATCTTAGCGGTGTTCCTACCGGCGCCACATGCCTAATTTTGGCCTTGCTTAACTGACTGCTCAGTGGGCAGCTGGCTTCCGCTGCTTAATTCACCCAGAAGCATTTTGCAAGTCTGGATAGATACTGATTGCAGATGCGTTTTCTTAAAAAGAGAGAGGCGGGAAGGGAGGAAAAACCGTATTTAACCTGACAGGAAAAACATAAAAAGTAATCGGATGCCTCTGAAAATACATACGTGGGGTTCAAAGGGAGAGTCTTTTCCTGATATGGCATCTTTGAACAGGGAAGATATATCTCCCCGACCTAGCAATAAAAGTATCATTAATTGTGTTTTAAATCGGCTAAACTAGAGATAAGCATTTCTGTTTCACTATAGCTGACAGATATAGATTCAACTCTCTTTTCAAGAACTGGGCTGTTTTATATTTGGATCCTTAGAATTGGACTTGGATGCAGAATAGATAATTTATCAGCTTTATTAACAAAATATTACAAAAGAGACTAAGTTTTCTCATACTCTTTCCTAGATATATTTGAACAACTTGTCTACTGCCCTGATTCTAGTTTCAATATAATGCTGCCATATTTTACAGACTAAATTTTAGAATTAGTTAAACATACAAGTATTTTTACACATTCAGAGTATATATAATTATAATAGTGTTTTCTAATGTATCATGAGCACTATTTTGGATAATTATATTTTGTCAGTGTAGTACCCATGTGCTATTCTGATTTTATCACCCAATTGGTCCTGGTCTTTTCAAGGTTAGTTACTGAGATTGAAAAATAGTAAATTTCAACAAAATTAATATTGCATGGGGGATGAATTAATTAACTGTTGTTGAATTGTAAAAATACAGACACCTCAACCTTTGCAAAAATAGGACAATTGATATTAATCTTAATTTAAGATTAAAATTAAGTTTTTCTTAATTTAAATATTTTTACATCAAATTCTAAACTGTCTTGTGAATCACTTACTACATTGATTTTTTTCCTGAGTTCCTGAGTCAAAACTAAAAATCTTGTTGGATGAGAAGCAAAACATTTTTTTAAAGACAAGTTTTATTACAATTTTCTTTTACCATACATATTTTATGAACAGAACATTGACTGGGTCAAATCTTTTACAACTTATAACATAATTATATATTGATTTTTATAATCTATTTCAATCTTCTTTTTTGTTTTTTCCAGATACAATTTACATATTTTCTATCATAATATTCTTTTTTCTCTATTTTTATTTTTATCTTATCTTAATTTCTTCTTAATACTTAATATATAAATAGTATCACCATCCACCCTTCAAATCCTAATTTCTTAGCATTGCTTCAATTAATTATCTTATTTCTCCATTTATAAAATATATTTCTTATAATCCCCATCACATTTTTGGTTATAAACAATAAACTTCACCTTATTCAATTCTTACATTGAAATCCTTTAACTTGATTGATCTTCTACATGTTATCTTATCTCTTCTTAATACATAATAAACAATATTACTCTCTGCACTTAATTCCTGACTTTTATTATAGTATCCATTAATTATTATCAAAATCTCCATCACATTTTTTCATTTCAATTTTGTATCTTAACTTCAATTATTTTCATAATTAAACCTAATTATAAACCACTTCATATTTCATCTGTTCCATTTTACAATACACAATAAACATCATCATCATTTACTTTTTACATTCGCAATTACTATTATTAATACAGTTCCCTTAGATCTACTAATATATATCTTAATTCCCTTCCTCCTTTCCACTATTCTTCCCCTTTTATCCCATTTTCTTATCTTCTTCTTTTTATTTTTGTATTTATTATATCTTTTCTCCTGAATCCTTTATCTAACTTTTGAGTCCATCACTCGCATAGTTCGCCCCCTGCTGTTACCCAATCTTTTCCCATTTCCTTCTCTTCCCTTAGATTGCTTTTTTTTGGAAAATATTCCCCCATCCATTCTTTTTTTGCCACTGTAAATCCCAGTGTAATCATCTAACATTTTGCCTTCAATTCTTTTTCCTTCAATGTCATTTTCTTGTTTCTCATTTATATTCTCTTATTTCCTGTTTTGTGTGCTCTAACAAAGTTTCTGACTTTTTATTGCCCTTCATTGATTCACGCATCTCAATTCTTCACACATCCAAGCCTCCATTATTATTAGTTTAAACGATTATTAGAATTTCCACTTATATTTAATTAAAATTTTAGTCCATATAGTCTCTTTTTTATTTCTAGATAATATCCAGTACAAATGTTTGTCCAATCCACGCCAACTTAAAGCTTTATTATTGTCCACCACCTTTAGAAGTCGAGACCAAGCAGCTTGGAACAAAACAAATACTCCTTAAAATTTCTCACAGCTCTTGTAGTGATCAAGGTCACTGTATTAATTTCCTTGAATTTTCAAGTCAGTCGTTGTAGTGCTTTCTTTCCACCAGCAGATGTCTCCCTCCAATCCACACTTCTCAGAATAACAAATTATTCAGTTTACAAAAGTATTTTAAATCCACATAGAAAATACTTTCTCACAAATTGCTTTTCCTTTTATTGTTTTTAATTTCTCCAAATTCAGTTTTAAATCCAGTTGTAAAATTTTCTTTCTTGGGCTTTAATATGTTAACCTCCTCTTTGTTCTCCCTTCATACTTCAAAACTCTCAACATTCTTTCAAATCTTCATTAAAAAATACTTTCCCTCAGATTTCCTTTTCTTATATTGGTTTTAATTTATCCAAGTCCCAATTTTAAATCCAAATATAAAGTTTTCTTTTCTGGGCTTTAATACTTTGACTTCCTCTTCATTCTTTTCCCTCCATTAAAATTCCCAAGTGCCAATTAGCCACTTGTTTCCTTGCAGGGATCTTTTAAAGTTTTTAAAAAAAGACATTTCCTTTTTTACCTGTGAGTTGGCCAATCACTCACCCGGTACCAGTACTCCGTCCAAACACTGCTCCTTCACAAAATCTTATTCCGGTTGCCCCAGCTTCAAAGCGGTCATTTTTAACGGCCGCCGCCGCCGCCCCCACTGCTGGATTGAAGAGCTACCTCCGACTTTCCAAGGAACTTGCCTGTTCCTCTTGGTCGTCTGAGGCTCCTCTCCTTCTTCACTGTCCCTACAAGACTGTTTTAGTCCAAAGACCCCTCGACAGCAGTTTGTCTGGCTGGATTTTTGCTGGGCTCATTGGAGCCCGCTAATTTCCAGCCAGTCTTGCTGCAATGCTTCCGGTTTCCAGAAGCAAAGTATTTTCAAGGGGAACCCCCCCCCCCCCGAAAAGTCCTGTTGCCTTTTGAAAAGCATCCTTAGGACAACCATGACCTGGATGATTGAGAATCTCCTTAGACGTGTTGGAATTATTAAAATCCTGAAATGATTTTCCTATCACAAAGGAGTAAAGAGGGTAACAAATTGGAGCTTCCTTTAACAGTTTCTCAGTATAATTGCTCTTTCTCAATGTAATGGATCTTTGATGGCCCTATCTTTGTAAACTTGTATAAGACTGGAGAAAAGATCTAGCTTTCTTTTCAAGTAAATAGCATTGGGCTTCTAAACACTGTTTGCCTCCAAGGAGCATTCAGATATCACAATGTTTGGTAATTGAAATATTTGCCTTCATTTTTCAGAACTTTTGGCAATGAAGTTTTTAAAAAGTGTGTTTTCTTAATCTGCAATGGATTTTTTCCTAGTTAGATAAACCTGGAATTATTACAGTGTATACTCCCTCTACTGTTTCTGTGTTGTTTTAAGCTAAGATTCTTAAATATTTGTCTCCACTGATGAGAATGTGAAGGAATGTTATTCAAGGAAGCTTCACAAGGTATCTGTTTCTTTTTTAGCCTGCATATCAGAATTTAAGGCAGCGGGTGGACAATTTTGTTTCCAACCATCTAGCAACTCATACATGGAGTCCTCATTTGAACAAGAACCAATTAAGAAATAATATCAGGCAGCAGGTTCTTAAGTAAGTTTTACAAATTGTCCTTCTCTATGATTAACTGTCCACCACTTGCACAGATGAAGCTTTGTGTGCTTGCTCACTGCTTGCATGGCCCAGTTCTGCAGCCTAGTACTGGGCCATGAACCAAGGGTTGCAGACCCCTGTAATATAGTACTGCTGGTGAATGAAAACAGAACTTATTTATAGATGTTAATGATTGAACATTTATTTGTATCAACCTACTGGTATATCATTAAATTGATTTTTCTGAAGTAACTCGGGTTATTATAGTATGATTTTTATGATCTTCGTTAATTTGCTTTTTTTACTTGAATAGTTGTAATATATGGTCAATGATCTCCAATTCACTGTCCAAAGCACCTCTGTGAGGGAAATGGACAGTTTAGAAATAGGAAATATAAATAAATAAAATTTAAAAATCTCATTTTCTGGGATGATATAAGGACTCTTCCTTGAGCAGGGGATTAGAAGATTTCCAAGCTCCCTTCCAGCCCTGTGATTCTATGATTCAGTGATGCTGAAACAGTACTTTAAGGATACATTAAATGAGATAATGAAAATTTTAGAAAAGCAACAATAATACCTTAGCTATTCTTGAGTCTTAAATTTTTATTATTTCTGAATACAATTTGCATAAATATTTATTTGTTAGAATTATTCAACTATCAATGATCTGTGACAGATCTTGTCAACTGCTACAAAAAGAAAATCATTTTATTTGTGGTGCCTCAGTTATAGTGATTTAAGGAAATGCAGATTATAACAAACATCTTTTAGAAAAACTTGAAAGAAAATATGCAATATATTATACTTCACAAAGAGAAAGGAAACATGCAAAAATGTTTGCATGAACGGAATAAATTCTCTTCACGAAAGCAAATCTGTATTAATTTTTGAACTACATTATATTTTAAAGGAGAAATTTAGTGAATCTAAAGTGTAAGAATTATCGATTTTGTAAAACCAGGATTTAAGTTGTCTTAATTTAAATTGATCTATGTCAGGGCGTCAAACTCAAGGCCACAGGCCCCCGAACTCCGTTTTCGCTGGCAGAGGGCTAGCAAAACAAACTAAAAACAAAGCAAAAGGAGAAATGTTTCCCCTTTTGCATTTGAGCATGCAAGAAAGGACAGGAAAGGAGAAAGGGAAAGAGAAAAGAAAGAAGAAGATGGGGAAGAGAGCAAGGAAGGAAAAATAAGAGGAAGAAAGAATGAAGAGGGAAAGAGAAGGAAGGAAGGAGATTATAATGAGAGTGAGGGAGGGTCTGAGTGAAGTCCTGCCTTAGCACTTGGCCATCACAGGTGCTCCCAACAGGAGTGACGTTGAGCTGGCCATGTCACCCCAACCCCCCCCGCAAGGTCAAACACAACCCTGATGTGGTCCTCAAAGAAATCGAGTTTGACATCCCTGATCTATGTGGATGAATTGAATCCCTTCCTTTTCCAATATTTTGCACTGTTTTTCCTAAGATATCTGGGAGTTCTCTTGAATTCTTCATTATATTCTCTCGTGATATATGCAAATAATGATTATAATCTGCTGTGTAATCTTGTTAAGATTACCAAGAATATCCATAGAAGAGACTTAATATAAATTAACATTAATATGTTCCCCTTTTTGCATAAATTCTTATATTGATTGTGTTAAAATAATTGTGATAGCTGTGATAGATAAATTATATTGTCATTTCATTTCAGATCTGGAATGTTAGAATCTGGTATTGACAGAATCATTTCTCAAGTCGTGGATCCAAAGATCAACCACATATTCAGGCCACAGGTAGAAAAGGCTGTCCATGAATTTTTAGCCACAATGAATCACCAAGAAGAGGCCAATCCCAGCTTTGCCCTGCCTGAAGAGAAATTAGAACCTTCTGTTTTGCTGCAAGGTATTTCTTCTCTCTTCTCTTGGCAAAATGAATATGCTTTTAATCTTTGGGTTTTAAAAAGGTGAGTGTAAGGAATCAAGAGTTGAAGAATCTCTCCTAATCACAGGCATACATTCAAATGATGTCATTGAAACCAATTTTCAAATTAATGTGCTAAAGGGAAAATGATTTCTTTATCAACAGAGGCTTTGATATTACGGTACCTCTTTGGAGGCATCCCAACCTAATTACATCTGTCCAGTCTGGATATAATAGTAGCTGGGTTTATTTTCTAGAGATAGCCTTCCTACTGAAAACTGGTTTATGGAAAGCTATTCCTAGCTTCTGCCATTGTCTCAATTTTCAGAGTCAAACTGCAAGTTTCTCTTTTAGGAATGTGTATTGTTCCAGTATTATTAGAATCCTCCCCTTTTTATCAGATTGCTGTATCACAAGCATTTCTCTTTTTTTGAATTAAATTCCAGTGCATCCATCCCAAAAATTTCCTCAATAACCTATTCTTAAATTCATGGAAGATTCAAATAAAGCTGTATATCATTCATTGACTATTGATATTGCAGTTGAAGCTGATGAGGACCATATTTAGGCTATCAAGGTTCCAGATCAGTCAGCAAGATTTGGTCATGGGGGGGTGGGGTCGGGGGGTCAGAGTGGAAGATGGAGTATAGGCAAAAAATTCAATCTTTGTAATATTTATTGCCTTTTTCTTCCACCATCATTTTTTTTAAAATTTATATTTATATGCCGCCCTTCTCCGGAGACTCAGGGCAGCTTACAATGCGTTAAACAATAGCCTTCATCACTGTCACATCATTCAACTGATACAGTAATCACTCATTTCTGAACGACCTTTCTTTTCTCCAGCCTATTCATACTCATTCCCCAAAAGATATTAAGGTTTGCACCTGATGTTGTTCCCCTTTAACCAACGTTATCTCCAAGGTAGCCGGCATGGTCTCTGATGTAGTGTTGGAGACTTCAAAAACGATGTTCCTTAGCAACTTCTACTTGTCAAGGCTAACTCTACACTTCAGGGTCTCTATGACAGTCATAAGGCTTTAATATGTTGCAGGACTAACATATTAAAAAAGGCATATTCTTGTTTTGAAAGTAATCATTAATAGTCTTTGCTCTCTAATTAAATTTGGAGGTGAGCTCTCACCTGCTTCTAAGATATTGTTAGGAGGATCTGCCTCCAGTGTCGTAGATTCTTGAATGCTGTAGGAATTTTCCAAGTCATAGGACTTAAGATTCTGTTGAAGCTTTAGTCTAGCTCTGGGGATGAGATGAGCACTGATAAATTCCTTGGATCTCAAGAGAAACAGCTTAAAGGTTAGATGGTTAAGTGCAAGTGACAGAAATCTTGGCACAAAGTTGATCAAATGTAGGTTAGAGCACATTATCTCATGATAATGAGGGGTTTAGGACGTTTAAGTGCCAACCCTTGGCACAGTGGACTTTCCTCCATCAGTGGCCCTCTGCCAGCAATTGTCCACACCAATGGCCCCTTGGCACTAGGGGAAGGGTCTAGGACTTTTAGGCTCCTACCTTTGGCCATGCCTGCTTCTCCAGGATTCCATCCCCGCCCCCATCCTTTCACCCCGGCACATGGGCCACAGCCCCTCCATCCCAGTCCCTTTGCCGTGGCTCATTCGTCGGAGTACAGTTCATGTTGGGTGTTTAGGCGCATGGTACAATTCGTCACCAGCCAATCAGTTGGCTGGCAATGCTGGCAACCAGAAGTCACAGCACGATTGATGCCGGGGCTGGGAGGCTTTGGGGGAGGTGATGCAACCAAATGGCCTCAGGCGCTCGTTAGGAGAAGGAAGGGGAGTGGTGGAAGCTCCTCTGTACCTGATCATGCCTCTCTGACACCAAATGGGAAGAGAAGAGTGGGGGTGGGTAACCCTAACCCTAACCCTAACCCAGTCCCTGTATCAATCGTGCTATGACTTCTGGTTGCCAGCATTGGCAGCCAGCCGATTGGCTGGTGGCAAATTTTCCCGTGTGCCCAAATGCCCAACACGAACTGTACTTTGACGAATGGGCCACGGCAAAGGGATTGGGACAGAGGGGCTGTGGCCCATGTGCTGGGGTGAAAGGATGGGGGCGGGCCAGCCGGGGAGAAAAGCTGGTGAACAATGCGTGGAGGAGGAACCCTGGAGGCAAAGCAGACACGGCCAAAGGTAGGAGCCTAAAAGTCCCATTCTGCTAGGGGAATGGTCCCATTTTTCCAGGCCCATTCCCTGAGGCATAGTTTTACCCTGGCATTTTGCTGCACCGGACAAGTAGCTGCCAGCCAATTGGGGTGAACAGCAACAATGGTGCTGGGAGGGTAGTGCATGATTAGTGGTGGGGCGAGCGAGACGGTTGTGGGGGTAAGTGAGGCACTATGGGCAGCACACAATTGACCGCACGCAGGGTAATTGGGGGCTATGGGGTGATTGGCAATGGGTGGGGCAATCACGAGGATATGGGGGCAGTGTGCCATTGGCGGCAGGCGGAATGATCGTGGGGTTGTGGGGGAACAAACGAGCATGCGAGCCATTGCAAACTAAGGCAACCCCACCCAACTCCACCTCTCATGCAAGCTGTAAAAGCAGCTTGCAAGCCATATTGGCCTGCACACCCAAATCCCATGCAGGCTGGGATGTCTTTGCATGACCTGGAGCCAGAGGGACCGAGAACATGTAAAGCCAGCTAGCTTGGACATTTGGCTCGGTCAATCAGCAATTTAAGCTAAAAGCAGAAAGGCCAGGTTTGGTTTTTTTCTTTCTTGAGCTTGAAGAAGCTGTTGGCTGCCAGGAATTTAATCATCTTGATTAGCCCAGAGCAACTGCAGGAATTGGAAAACAGTGCCAGCTTCCGTGTTTCATGAAACCATAAAGAGGAGAGACGGTAAAGCCCAAGTTTGTCGCAAATGCAGAATTCCAGATTAAAGCCGGGCAGCTGGCTTGAAGGTCCTCGTTTGCCCCCCCCCCCCAGTGCCTGCCCCGCCCAGTGCCAATTGCATGCTGCCCCTCCACAGCCCCTGCGATCGCCCTGCCTGCCACCAATTGCACATCACCTCTCTATAGCCCCTGCGATCACCCCATCCATTCCCAATCATGCACCGCCCCCACAGTTCCTGAAATCACCCGTCTGCTGCCAATTGCATGCCACAGCCCCCACAATTGCCCGGCCCACTGCCAATTGTGCACTGCCCTCCATAGCCCCCACGATTGCCGTGCCCACCACCAATCACACAATGCCCCCACAATCCTCGTGATTGCCCCACCTGCTGCCAATTGCATGCTGGCTCTCCAGCACCATCTCTGCCACCCACCGTCCAATTGTCTGTCAGCTACTTGTCCAGAGCAGCTAAACATCCAGGTAAAATCATGCCTCAGGGAATGGCTGGGATGCTGGGGGTGGAGCGCCAGGGAGCCAATGGTGGTGGACAATTCCTGGCAGACGGCAATGGAGGAGGAAAACTGGTGCCAAGAGTCGGCAGCTAAATGTCCCATTCCAATAATGAGAGTAATAAAAAAGCTTTCTTGACAGCGTATTGCTACCATTGCATCATAGCAGAGTTATGCCACATGGCTTACTGTCACAAATGGAATGTTAGTATCTAAGGATGTGCCAAAATTGGGCTCACATTGAGCATTCTGAACCAAGAGATTCTTTTTTAGTTTGGCTTCTTCAGTACATATGTAATATCTCATACTAATAGTTGTACTTAACCTTACTCTTATTTGAAGGTGTTCCTGCTGTCACTCCAAATGTGAATATGGCTAATGATGCTCTGTCTATTTTGGACACCATAACATCTCTCAACCAAGAAGCCAGTGCCACCAGGGCTTCTACGGAAGCAACCAACACCAAGACAAATGAGAAATTCTCAAAGAAACTCCTATCTCAGCACAGTTTGGATGGCAGCATAGAGAGAGACCGTAATGCAGAAGATGTTGCTGATGGAGAAAAAACTCCTTGTAACTCTACAGAAGAAAGTTTTGAACCAGTAGTAAACTGTGAAGATATAAGTAATTCATTTTCTTCAAACGAAGAAGGGAAAACTATATCGAAAGAAGCTAGTAGCCTGCTTAATCCAAGCAAGGAAAATTTTCAGGAAAGCGATGAACAAAAAAGTAAAGTGGTGGATAAATGTGATAGAAAACTGGAAAGCTTGGAAAAAGGAGAGAAGAAGAAAGAAAAGAAAGAAAAATCTGACAAAAAAGATTTCTTGAAGAGAAATGGTGTTGATGTAAAAGCAAAAGAAGAAAAGACAATAAAAGATAAAGAGACAGAAGTGATAAAACATTTAATCCTGGAAAAGAACACTAGTAAAAACAAAAATGAAAATACAAAAGAAGGTATAATATCACAGGTGTTTATTCATTATGAACAGGTTGAAACAAATGGAAGGGGTTTTTAATTCATTTGGAAAGTTTTGATATAGGTGAAAAGATATTGGCATTACATTTTATTGGTTGACTTTAGAATTTTTTTTATTTCAGCATGGTAATTTTCTAAAGATTTTAGATTGCTGGATTTAGAGAATACTTCAGAATATAACTTGTTTTATAGACATAGCAGATATCATGTTGACAGTATAACACTAAATATTGTGATAAATGTTTTTATCTATCTCAAACCATACCTGTTCATTGCTTGTAGTGAGTATCTTTGCACTCTTTTCTTAGTTTTTAATTGCCCTTGTTTCAGATTTTTAAATTAGAACGTTTCTTTTTATTCTTCTCTACTACCCTGTGCACTATTTATGAAACGAGATATTACTGCATTTAAGTTTTCAGCCAATTTTTCATCAGATCGTTTTTTTACAATGTCTCATTTTCATGTTGCATTTTGAGATTCTTACCCTCTGCTTTCTCATTCAGGATCCTTTATTTCTCATTTTATGGTGTTTTGCATTTTAATTTCTTTATATGCCAGGAATCTTTCCTATAGGATGGCTTTTTATACTTGCATATTTTGACAGATTCATCATTTAACAATCTTTCCAAAATACATTAATTTTTTGGGTAATAAAGTTTTTTTATTTTTAAACAAGACAGACAAACATAAAATACATCTTTTCTAGACAGAACATTGACCCAGTCATAAATTTGTACAAATTTTTTTCATCTTTAAAACAATTTTGTACCTTCAATTTTTGGCATAACATTTATTTCTCTCTAATTTTAAAAAATCTGATGTTACCTTTCCTCTTAATTCAAATTTTCTTTTTCTTCCCTAAAATTTGAACCCCTAAATTTGCATTCACACAACATAATATCATCTCCAATTTCTTTATCTAATATTCCAAATGATACAATTATTTCCGGTTTTTGTTATAGTTTCCCTAATTAATTAAGAGTGTTCAAAAGAAAGTCAATTGAGTAAAAATCTTAATTCAAATAATACACCATAATGCAGTTCACAACCATTTCCTTAAATTCTCTCTATTCCCAATAGTACAATTCAACAACTTTATAGAAACCAAATAAATATATATATATATTTTATTAAAAAGTTTTACAAATTACGAAAATGACTTCTCCCCCCTCCCCCCTCCCCCCCTCCCTTCCCAACCCTCCCCCTCCCCCCCCCCGACTTCCCAGGATTAACTCAGGGTATTACAAGTACAAACACCAAACTAGAATTAACTAACAATATAATAACACATTATTAACCTTGATCTTTAACTCCTAATAATAAAACAACAATATTCTAATTAATATAACAATTTCTACAAAATATTTCATTCGTAAGCTAATTGAAATTTCTTATTACAATATTTGTTCTGAATATAATCTATCCAACTTTTCCACTCCTTTATATATCTTTCATTTGAATAGTCTTTGAGATATGCGGAAATCTTCGCCATTTCTGCCAAATGCACTACTTTTAATGTCCATTCTTGGATTGTAGGTACCTCTTGTTTCTTCCAATATTGTGCCACCAGTAGTCTTGCCGCTGTTATTAAATTTAAAATCAACTTTATTTCAATTCCTGTACAATCTGTTATAATACCTAACCAAAAAAACTGTGGCGTAAATTTAATCTTTTTCTTTAATATATTTTGAATTGCCCACCAAATTTTTATCCAGAATGCCTTAATTTTATTACAAGTCCACCATATATGATAATAAGTGGCATCCTGACTTCCACATTTCCAACATTTGGGCTGAATGTTCGGATACATACAAGCTAATTTTTTGGGATCTAAATGCCATCTATAAAACATTTTATAAAAATTTTCTCTCAAATTTTGAGCCTGTGTAAATTTTACATTTCTAACCCATATAATTTCCCATGTGTCCAACGTTATTGTTTCCCCTATATTTTGTGCCCACTTTATCATACAATCCTTAACTAATTCTGTCTCAGAATCTATTTCCAATAATACATTATATAACCTTTTTATATGCATTTGGCTCTGATCTCTTATCTGCTTAATCAAATTCTCTTCATGTTGCAAAATACCCTTCTTTTGGTCCTCTTTCCATCTGGCCTGTAGCTGGCCATATTGAAACCAGGTTTTAATTATTCCTTGTTCTTTCAATTGTTGAATAGTTTTTAATTGATACCCATATCCTTCCTTGTCCAAAAGTTGCTCATAAAAAGTCCCATCTTGCTTTTGTTCTATATTTATATTTTCAATTGTGTGTCTAGGTATCGCCCAAATCGGAATTTTATCATTTAATTTATAACTATACTTTTTCCATACACGTAACAAAGAACTTCTCAATATATGGCTTTTAAATGTATTATCTACCTTTTTGTCATACAATAAATATGCATGCCAGCCAAAAACCAGACCATACCCTTCCACATTCAATATCCTGTCCTCTGTTAAGTTAATCCAATCACTAACTAATGATAGTACAGCTGCCTCATAATATAGCCCTAAATTGGGCATTTTAAGTCCTCCTCTTTCTCGAGAATCTTGCATTATTCTCTGTTTAACTCGAGGTTTTTTCCCTGCCCAGACAAACGTATTTAAACCTTTTTGCCATTCTTTAATTAATTTATCAGTTTTAAGTATTGGTATTGTTTGAAAAAGGAACAAAAGCCTTGGTAAAAGATTCATTTTTATGGCAGCTATCCTTCCCAGCAGTGACAACTGTAACTTTCGCCAATTCTGAATCTCCAATTGCATCTTTTGCCACAATAATTCATAATTGTGATGGTATAATTTAGAATTACTTGTCAGGATATTTATACCTAAATACTTGACCTTTTTAACTATTTCAAATCCTGTTTGATTTTCCATTTCTTGTTTTTGTGTAACAGTCATATTTTTAGCTATTATCTTCATTTTGGCTGCATTTATTTTAAAGCCAGATATTAATCCATACTCTTTAATTATGTCCATTAATATTTTAACAGATCGTGATGGTTGATTTAAGGTAACAACCAGGTCATCTGCGAATGCATGTAATTTATATTCTTGTTGCCTAATCTGTATTCCCTTTATTGTGTCTGAATCTCGTATATTATTCAGCAATATTTCCAGTGACAAAATAAATAATAATGGAGACAAGGGACATCCTTGCCGAGTACCTTTTTCTATTGAAAAATTTTCCGTTATGCCTCCATTAACTATTATTTGCGCTGTTTGTTTCTGGTATATTGCCTTTATTATAAATGTATCTCCAAACTGCATTTTTTCAATTAATTTTAATAAAAACTGCCAATTAAGCCGATCAAACGCTTTTTCAGCATCTAAAAATATTATGCCCGCAGAGACCTGGTTGTTCCTTTCTAAATATTCCAAAACATTGACAATATGTCTCACATTAGTTTTCATTTGTCTGCCACTTATAAAACCTGTTTGATCATGATGTATCATTTGCTGCATTACCTTCATTAATCTATTTGCCAATACCTTAGCAAAAATCTTATAATCCGTATTTAGCAATGAAATAGGCCTATAATTTTTTGGTTCTGTATGATCCTGACCTTCCTTTGGTATTAAAGATATAAAGGCTGCTTTCCAGGAGGGAGGAACCTTTCCTCCCTGCTGTATTGTATTAAATAATTCTTTCATTGGTTCAGCCATCTCTTCACACAAATGTTTGTAATAAACCGCTGTCAGGCCATCTGTTCCCGGGGCCTTCCCCAACTTTAAATCTTTAATTGCAGACATAATTTCCTCTAATGTAATTAATTGAGTTAACATATCCCTTTGGTCTTGTGAAACTGGCTTAATATTCTGCTTCTTAAGGAATCCATCTATATCTATATCCTGAATCCTATCTGCCTTATATAATTCTGAATAATACTCTATAAATGATTTTTTAATTAATTCTTGCTGAAAGACTTCTCTTCCTTTATGTTTAATTTTTTCAATTGTTCTTTGATTTTGTCTCTTCCTAAGCATATAAGCCATCCATCTTCCAGGTTTATTAGCATTACAAAATGTATTGTATTTAGTATACTGTAAATTAGTTGCGGTTTGATCTGCTATCAACATTTTGAATTGTTCTTTCAGCAATTTAATAACCTCCTTAACTTTATTATCCCTTGGGTTTTTTATCAAAAGTACGTCATTTTCCTTAATTTGTTCTTCCAGCACCCTTCTTTTTTCCCCTTGCTTTTTTCTAAATTTATTATTCATGTAAATCAGAATATCCCTCATATAAGCCTTAAATGCATCCCAAACCATTTCCATTGGGGTACCCTTTTGCATATTCATGATAAAATATTCTTTCAAAAAATTTTTACATTCTTTAATATTTTCTCCATATCTAAATAAATTTTCATTTAATCTCCAGGACCTCTTTGGTCCCTTAGTCTATTTCTACCATACAGGGCTGTGGTCTGTCAGGGTTCTTGGAAAAATCTTAGTCTTCTTCACCCTAGGGAAAAGATCATTAGATATTAAAATGAAATCTATCCTTGAAAAAGATTGATGTCTATCCGAGAAGAAGGTAAAATCTTTATCTGTTGGGTTTCTATCTCTCCAAATATCTTTCAACTCCCACTCCTCCAACATATCAAAAAAAGATCTTGGCAACTTAGCTCTTGAGGCCAAACTTTGTTTCGATCCTAGCTTGTCTTTTTTAACATCAAATACACCATTCCAATCTCCAAGCAAAATACATGACTTATAATTCCAATTGATCATTTTTGAATGTAAAAAACTGTAGAAAATCTCCTGTTGTTGATTGGGGTGCGTAAACTCCCACAATTAAAGTTTTTTCACCTTGGATTAAAACTTCGATTGCCAAATATCTACCTTGTACATCTGCTTCTATTAATTTTGCAATTAAATCCTTCTTCAGGTAGATAACTATACCATTTTTTTTGTCTGGTGATGCTGCAACATAGTGCACACCCAATCTTGAATTTATTAAATATTTTTGATCTTGTGTTCTAATATGGGTCTCTTGTAAACATATTATGTCATTCTTAAATTGCTTAAGATACGTATATATTTTTCTTCTTTTTTGCGGAGAATTTAAACCATTAACATTCTAAGATAGGAATCTAGTTCCCATGCTTAAATTTCTGAAGCCTCAGGAGCATTTGCTGGTTTTCCAACTCTAACCGACTTTTCGGTCTGGCTCCTCCCACTGCTTCCGTTTTAGCGATTTCTCGACTTGGTAATTGCAATTGTTGAATTTTTAACTCCTCCTTACGCTTTGCTGTAGCCGCTCTGGTCATTCTTTGCTCTTTAGGTAGTTCTTCAGTCACATCCACCAGGACTTGGAGGAGATCTTCTTGACTTGTTGAAGTTCCCCCCTGGGCAATAGATAGCAATTCTTCCTGTGGTTTCTTTTCAGCTATTTGTTTTACTTTTATTTCAGGAGATTTGGGCCTTCCTGCCTTTAAAACATTTATGTAGAAATCCCTTGCTTTATCCGTTGTATTGAGCCTGTATCTTTCACCAGAAAAATTCACCACTAGGCCGGCTGGAACATCCCATCTGTATTGTAGCTGACGATTCTTCAACTCCTCCACCAAGAATGCATAATCCCTTCTCGCTCTTAACATCTTTGGAGGAATCTCCTTCATTGTCATCACTTCTTGTCCTTCCACTTCTAACTTTTTTTTGTAGGTTGCTTGCAACACTTCATTACGTACATGTCTTGTAGTAAAATATATTACTATATCTCTAGGTAATTTTCTTTGCCTGGCCACCCAGGAGTTAACTCTGAAAATTTTGTCTATTTGCCACAACACCTCATGTTTTGGCATCCCCAGCGCTAATGCCAATGCTTCTCCCAGCTTGTCCTTCAAGTTTTCTTTTTTATCTTCTTTCACTCCTCTGATTCTCACTGCAAACTCCATTTCTCTGTATTGTACCAAAATTAAATCCATCTCAGATCTCTCTATCTTTTGCTGTGCCATCTCCAGCTTGCTGCTCATAATTTCAGTAGTTTCTTTAACCTCATCTATGTTGCAATCAAGACTTTCAGCTTGAGCAGCTAGCCCCTGGAATGCAAAAAATATATCTTCTCTAATATCCACATTGCGTGCTGCCAGTTCTTCTGTTACTATTTGAATTTTAGAGTCTATCACTGCAGTGAGATCATCTGCTACAGTTTGAATTCTGTTATCCAATACAGCTGTAAGTTTGTCTTCTGTTGTACTCAAAGCCCCTTGCACAACCTGCTGTATAATTTCAATTGTTAAAGTCTGTGTTTCCTGTACTTTAGGAGCATGAGCAGGTGAACTTCCAGCACTGGGTGTGCCTTTAGCCGGGACTGTTTTTACTGAGGGAATTTTCGTGGCCATCTTAAGGAAAGTTTATTTTTTCCCCCCCCTCCTCCTTCTTTTATTCACTTTCTTTCCTTCTTACTATATTCTTGAATTCTCCTTTTAATTATTAAGCAGCCAAATAGTCCAAATCTTTAAATGAGTTCCAACAAACAAATCTTAGTAAAGTCCTCCTTCTAATAAGTCTTTAACAGAGAAAATTTTAAAAAAATCCCTTGAGGCTGTGCCAAAGCTCAGATCACTTTCACTTTCCCAGCCACTGAAGCCTCAATCGCCATTTTAGTTGCAAATTGTAACTTCCAAAGGAGGCAATCCACAAGTTAAAAGAAGTTAAGTCTGATACTTGCTATTAAAGTCCTCCTGGCTAATCCCGTCTGCTTCTGTTGTTGAAGAAAAAAAAAAGTTAAAAATAAGGGGAAAAAAATTCAGATGCGGTCGCGGCTTGTGGCTCTGCAGCGGCAGAGACGTTTCCGGTCCGGAGCAATTGGCTGGCTTCTGGGGAACTCAAACCTTCCGCCTCCACAGAAATCCTTCTGGGGGGCTTTGGTGAGTTCTACCCCCACCAGCCGGCTCTTGCCTTTGCCCAGGGAAAGGTTTTTCAAACCTCCCGACGGCGTTGGACTGCCGTTCGGGGGTTTTTACGGTACCGCGAAGCGGGCGCTCTCGTTTTTTCCACTCAGTTCATTGTCTCATATCATTTCAACTTTCTTTTCTTTTTTGTTCAATTCCAAATATATAATTAAAAATATTCCAGTTATTACCATTTCCCTGATTATTTAAGACTATCCCAATTATTACATTCATCATACATACATATGTTAAATTGTGTAGTTAATATCACAATTCTCCCTTTCCATTTTTGTATTTTTTTCTTTTTCTTTCCCTTGCTTTTCTTTTGTGCTTTAAGTTCCTGAACTCTCTCCTCCCTTTTTCTTATCTTTCCACTGTTAATCCCAGTGTAATCATTTTGGCTTTAAAGTCATAAACTCTTCTGTTTTGCCCTGCATTTCTCCTTATTTTCCATCCCTTTTCCCTTTTTCTTATTTTCCCACTGATAATCCCAGCGTAATCATTTAAATCTTTTGTATTCTTTCTTTCCACCCTCTTTTTCTTTGCTTCTTTCCCCCTTTTCCGTTTCTTCCATTAATCTTAATATAATCTCTGGAATTCTCCTTTTTATTATTACTAACCCCATAATCATTTAAGTTTCCATAGTCAATCACTTTGTCTGTGTCGTCTTCTTTATTATCAGTCTCTTTTTCTTGCTTCTCGGTGATTATTTCCTTGTCAATCTGAATAAATTCTAAGTCATTTTTAGATCATCAGTTTTCAGTCTTCCATGTAGTGTTATAGTCATTTCCCTTATTTCCATCATCATTTCCTTAAGTTCCTCCATTTTGTATTTTTTCAATTAATATTATTCCAGTTTCAAATTGCATTGTAATCCTCCTCCTTTAATCATCAAAGTCACACTTATAGACAAACAAACCTTAAAGATTCACAGCTGTCTCTTTCAAAGTTCAAGGTTTATTAGTCTTCTTCTTTCCAAAACAGAAATTCAGTGTTGTAATGCTCCTTTTCTTTTCTTTTTTCATCTGAAAATGGCTCTCTATAATCCACAATTGTAATCAGCAACCTAGAAGAGTATCCATTTTGTTTGCAATCCACATTAAACAGTCTTTGCTTATTTAATTTTCCTGCTTCCTTTTCACTTTTATAAGCACCAAATCTGTTTAAAAATTCGGTGTCAAATTTACACAATCCAAATTTCAACTTACTTTCCAATTCAATTTCAAATTAAAGTCTTTAACCAATCCTTTCTACTGCAGGCTTTTCTTCCCTCTTTAAAACTTCTTTTAAAGTTCACTAATTAGAGGAAAAACTTTCGGATTGTCAATTCTATTTTTTTTTTAAGTTCTCCAAATATTTGAATCCAACACAATTTTCTGATCGGGTTTTTTTTCCACTTTATAGCTTCCGCTTTACTCTTCTTCTGTCCTTTCACTCCTATTAGCCGCTGTTTTTTTTATTGAAAAGTTTTACACAACAATGGTTCCCCCCCCTGTTTTTCCCCCCTTCCTCTTCCTCTCCCCCACCCCCCCCAGACGCTGTTTAACCGCTATAATTTAAAATAATTATTTTAAAAATAGTCTTTTCTCTCTCTCTCTTCTGCCTGTGATTTAGCTGTCACTTACCCGGCATTGATGTTCTGCTCATTTCTCTGCTCCTGCACAGTGCTTGATCTGGTTGACCCACCTTAGTTGGCAGACGCAATGGCCGCCACTCCCCATTGCAGAGTCAGGGAGAGTTTCTTCTGACCTCCGAGGAACTTGCCTGTTCCTCTTGGTCTTACGAGGTGCCTCTCCTTCTTCCCTGTCCCTACAGGAAAGGTCCGGTCCGAAGACCCCTCTGAAGCGGTTCGTCAGTCCGGGATTTCATAAGACTCGTCAGAGCCCACTAATCCCCGACTGTCTCGCCGTGACGCTTCCGGTCGAATCCCAAAATACATTAATTTCTCACAGAAGATATACTTAAACTCTTTCATATGTTTTATTCAGTTTTAATTACTGCTAGGTTACTGTTATTATTAGCTTCTCTTTCTTTATGCTCCTTTATCTCATCTAAAGCAGTTGACATCTCTTCCATCTTCTTTTTTGCCAAATTTCTTGTCCTCTTTTCATAGGTATTACGTTAAAACCTTCTTGCATTATTTTGATTTCTTGTTTTATGTGTTTTATTAAGCTAATTCTCTTACTACGGCCATTTTCAGCATGGTGCCCTCCTGGTTGATGGCATGTAAGACACTGCAATTCCAAGCTGGTTTAACTAATGGCTATCCTGCAAATTGTGGGAAATTGGAATCCCAGTGTGCCTGGAGGGTGCTAGACTGGAGAATGGAAGCCTGAGTGTTGGCATTTCACTGAGGAGGAAGACTTTCATGACTGAATAGTCATGAATATTTTAGGACAAAATATTTTCATTTCTGTCTTATCTTACGATGATGCTCAGTTTCTGCACTGAGACCTTTTTACATACATGCACACCTTTTGCAAACTAATGAAGAGAAAGACTTCTAAAGGTCATTTTCTTCAACAGTACTTTGGAATGTGGGTAGTGCCAGGCATGAATGGAGCTGTTTCTACTTTCTTGTGGGTTGTTTTGGATTTTGGATCAGATTTTAAGTCATCTCTGTCTGTTTTTTTCTCAACTAGTGTTGGAAGATTCTGATTTGGACATACTGAGTGATATTACTGTTAGCTCTGTGCATACCAGTGACCTTTCTTCGTTTGAAGAAGATAGTGAAGACATGCTTTCTGATAGCACAGAAGAAGGAGAAATTGTTTCTGATGGTAAAGTAATCTTGACCTTTGGCTAATGAGAAGAATAAAAGTATGAATTTGTTTTTCCTTAAATACAACTCCCTTGTATACTTGTACTATTAGTTGGAATGATTGAATATTAAGTACATTCAGTGCAGTGTACCACAAAAACCCAAATAAATACAGTTCTTCACTGCATGAGGCTGTCCCTGAAATGGATTAAAATTAGCTTGAATGTGATTTTAAATGCTTGCATAGGCACAGAATCCAAGCAAAGATTGGTGAGAAAACTCTCCTTGGCAAGACAAGGTATAAACATCCTTCTTGCCTTAATAAGTAGCCTGGATCTGTCTATTCTCATATATTTATATACCACATAAATGAAAATAATGTTATTTCTAAATATATTTGTTATTTAATATGATGCGTTCTGCATTAACCACAAACCATAAGGGGCTCTCATTTAGCAAAACTCATTTTATGCTCAATAGAATGAGAGCTAGTTTGGTTTAATGGGCTAGAAATCAGGAGGCTGTTAGTTCTAGTCATGCCATAGGTAGGAAAGCCAGTTGAGTTGACTTTGAGCCAGTCATTTTCTCTCAGCCCATGATGTCAGTTCCTATGGCAACCAATGAATCAACGTTCAGTTCATTTTAAAGTAGAACCTGCATTTGCAAGAAAAAACGCTAGAAAGAAAAAACGTATTTAATAGATATCAGGCAAACTATAGCATAGTATCCTTTGTTCATAAGAACAGAGTCAGTTTGTTAATGTATATGGAAAAGTCATTTGAAAAATTTCTGTATTTTGTTGTTAAGGTTGAATGTATGCTTTTGTTTTATCTTGATTGATTTGTATTTTATTTTCTATGGTAAAACAATAAATATTAAGAATATTTTAGTATTTTAAGTTCAGAAAGTTGCTTTTAAATACTTAGCTGATTGCTTGCTTTGATCTTCACCACGTCCACCAGATCTTTAGCACGTCTGTGCTAAAAGGATAATTCTGGGCTTTTACTGGTTGGAATATCAGGAATCAATTCATAGTTTTCCTAAGATAATTGTAGCTGAGGCTATTGGATAATAGACAATATGCAATATAGTAATAGCAATAACATTTAGACTTATATACCGCTTCACGGTGCATTAAAGCCCTCTCTAAGCAGTGTAAAGAGTCAACATATTGCCCCAAACAATCTGGGACCTCTTTACCAACCTGGAACGGATGGAAGGCTGAGTCAACCTTGAACCTGGTGAGATTTGAACTGCCAAATTGCAGGCAGTCAGCAGAAGTAGCCAGCAGTACTGCATTCTAACCACTGCGGCTCATATAGCAATATTACAATTCCAAAATCTTGTGGTAAAAATGAAAGCTAAATTTACTGTGATCTGTAGTTTTGGATTTACCATAATAGTGGGATAATAAAATAATGTGGGATTTTAACATATTATTTCTAACAATATATATTAATAAATTATTGTTGTTATTTTGAACAGATGGAGGATAGCTAAGGCTAGGATCCTGAAATGCCAAAATAATTTTTGCTTTCAGATAGAGTGATGGTTTTTCATTTCCAGCTACAGTCCCTTGCATACAACATCAGTTTTGAGAAAGGGTTTGGTTGAGAAAGGGTTTTCACTTACCTTGGGGGTAGTATCTGGTTCTTTGGATCTTAGCCTATATCTAAATTATAAAATGAGCATTTCCTCATACTTTTGTTCTCAACTTTTATCTAGACGAGGAAGATGAATGCAGCCAGATTAAAGCAAAATCAGAGGCAGAAGGGACAAATGATAAAAAAACAAAATCTGGACGACATGCTTACATCCACAAGCCTTACCTTTATTCCAAGTATTACAGTGATTCAGATGATGAAAGAACAGTGGAGCAACGTCGCCAGTCGGTTGTAAGCTGAATTGCTATTTTATCTCTTTCCTTAATGAGTGGAAGTTTCCCTGGATGAATGACTCTGTGAAAAATTTCTTCCAGCATCACATGATCATTTATAACGCAGCAGCTTTATAAGCTGAGGGTTCTGGGTCACAGAAGTGCTTGCTTCATTTTCTTATGAATATCAACTTGTCAAAAGATTGGCAAGGAAAGTTTTGTACACATGCAGTCCCAAAGGTGCTTTTTCAAGAGGCAACTGGATGTTTCTGTTTTTCTTTGAAGATGTTTCACTTCTCATCCAAGAAGCTTCTTCAGCTCTGACTGGGTGGTGGGAAATGGAAGGATTTATACTCATTGCAGACAACTGATTATTTATATTCTTTTAGAGAGTCATTGGAGCCACCTGGAGGTCAGGGTCAGTTGTGGTGAAAATGGGTGTGGAGCCTTCTTGGAACTGTTGAAAGGACTGTTGTAGACTGGAGATAGATGATGTTGTTTCCCTCCCCCTCTGTTGAGAGAGGGCTGTTCAATTTTGGCATAGATGGCCTCTTTGACTCTTCTTTCAAACCAGTGGTCCTCTCTGTCCAAAATGTGGACTTCACTGTCTTCAAAAGAGTGGCACAACATAGAACAAACCCATCAGGATAAGACCAGTGGGAAATAGATGGAATTCCAGGGATCAGTGGCCTCACTTTAGAAGAATATTTCTTCAGCAGCATCTTCTAGACTTAATCTAACAGAAAAAGATCTGATCCATTGTGAAACAAGACTCCTAAAGCCCAGCCTGGCAGGCAGTCTAGAATAATAGTATGGTAAAGGGTAGGAACGAGTTGCTAGGAAATACAAGCCAATTGGCAAGGTCTCCCTTCCCCCATCTAGTTTCTGGCATAAATCACTCATCAAGATGATTAGAGGAGTTTTATTATTGTCTCCCAGCCAAATAGAATCTACTACATCTAGATAGAGTCATACGGATGGAAGGGACCTTGGAGATCTTCTAGTCTAACCCCCTGCCCAAGGGAGGAGTCCTTATTCCATCCTGGACAAATGATTGTCCAGTATTTCCTTGAAAATCCCCAGTGATGGGGCACCACAGTTCCAGGAGACTTTTTTTTTTACTGTTGACTTTTTTTAAATAACAAAAGTGACTCAGAACAGGTAAGACCTAGCTGTTCTTATGGAGAGCACAAAAAAATGTACCATTGATTGATTTGTTGACTGGTTTTGGATGGCACATGAAAGCATGCTAAGTTAAGTAACCACTGTGGACTATATTTTTCTAACCAACATCTGTAAGGGACTGCAGGGAGTGCAGTCTTAAATAACACATATATCACACAAGTTGACTCCAAGATGCTTAGGAGTATTAAAGATAGCATATTACTATGCTAGTATTAAAGATAGCAAGATTACTAGATCTTGCAGACCTTCAAACATAGCAGAAGAACAATTCCCAATTTCCCTTAGCACTGTCTGTACTGAATGAAGCTGCCAGAAACTATAGTTGGACAACTTTTTGAGAGCTAGAGGAGGGAAATGTGTGGTCTGCGTTGTTTTCTGATACATCAGAATCCAGTTAATAGTGATGCTTCACATGGGCTCATAAACTTAGGTAATAAAGAGAAATTTGGATAAGGGAACTGAAAGCCTGTCCATGTCTTACTCTGGATCACACACTTTCCCACCCTATTTGTATCTTCAGGCTAGAGAAAAAGAAGAGAGATTTCTGAGGAGACAGCTTAACAGAGAAAAACTTGAAGAAAAGAGGAAACAGAAGGCTGCAGAAAAAACAAAATCTCTGAAAATTGGCCATCAAGGTACTGAGTTTTACTTTATGCCAATCTTTCTTGCAGTACTTTACTACTGGATGCATTTTTGGCAAACCAGTGGAAGCCTCCTTTATTCTGAAACCATGGAAATATGAGATACAGCAGCTTGATACGTTCTGGTATTATTTTAGGTAAAAGCATTCAAAATTTGGAAGACCTTTCAAGAAGAAGCTTTGATCTAAAAACTGGTGGTGCCAGCATTAAGGATGTGCTTAAAGAACAAAGATTTTTGGAAAAGAAAGTAGCACTAAGCAGGAAAAGAAAAAGAGAATCAAGGTATACCTTCATTTTCTTTTACGTTAAAGTGGAGTTACATTCATGTTGGCATATTACAAATTTGATTTGTAGTTTTCAGGTAGTAATCACTGAAGACATGCTTGTGTGATTTTAAAAAAAATCAGTAAATTAGTTATAAGAAGTGCTTGACTTACAACGGTTTGTTTAGTGATCATTTAAAGTTACAATGCCACTGAAAAAACGATGCATAACTATTTTTTATACGACCATTGCAGCATCTGACGGGTCCTGGGACCCCGAGAGGTGGCACGAGGGTTTTAAGGGTTTTCGTAAAGGGTCATTGTATTGTTTTTTAATAAGATTTTTAAGGGATTTGGGGAGGGGGGTGGGTTTTGATATCCGGCTGGTGGTTGAGGGGGCCCCGCTGGGCTGTTGCCAGACCAGGTTATGGGGAGTTGGCGGAGGTTTTGATGTGGTGCTGGGTTATTCAGGTGCACCAAGGGTCAGGGTGGGATCTCAGATACCAGTAGTGATTGGGAATGGCTGTAGGTGGAGGAACGGAGGGCCGTATCAGACCTCGGGAGCCCGCCCCCGCTATTTTCGAGCGGTGGCGCGCTCCGACCCTCCCAGTTCTATCCGACCTCCTGGGGGTTTGAGAGATTGGGCCCCTGGGCTTAGGCTGGTGTATTTTAATGCTAGGTCTGTGGTTAATAAGGCTCCCCTCATTCGTGATTTGATTGAGGAGGAAACCGCAGACCTGGCATGCATCACGGGAAACCTGGTTGGGCTCAGAGGGGGGTGTCCCTCTGACTGAATTGTGCCCACCAGGTTTCCGGGTGCTGCACCAACTGAGGGCCCAGAGTAGGGGACGGGGGGTGGCGGTGGTTATTAGGGAGGTCCTTAGTCCACGGGAGATCACTGCTCCGAAGATTGACGGATGTGAGGCCCTCCTCATGAGGTGGGGCCCGTATGGTCAGTTGGGTCTGTCGATTGCGTACCTGTCTCCCAGCTGCGTATCAACAGCCCTGCCCGGGCTGCTTGATGCCCTCTCGGGGCTGGTGGTGGATTTTCCCAGACTTATTGTTCTGGGGGACTTCAATCTGCCGTCCCTGGGTGTGGCGTCGGGTGCGGCTCGGGAGTTCATGGCTTCCATGGCAGCCATGGACCTGACTCAGATTATTCAGGGCCCGACTCATTGGGGGGGGGGGCACATGCCTGATCTGGTTTTTGTCTTGGAGCAGTGGTTAGATGAGTTCGGTGGGGGGTCTCCTTCTATTTATCCCCTGTCATGGACCGACCATTATCTCCTTCGGCTAGGCTTCCATGATGCCGCCCCTCCTCGCTGGGAGCCGGAACCGACCATCTGGTTCCGCCCCAGGCGCCTGATGGACCCTGAGAGGTTCCAGCAGGAGCTTGGGATGATCCCTCTCTCTCTCTCCCACGCCCCGGCCACAACCCTGGTGGAGGCCTGGGAAGAGGCTGCTGCCAGGGCTCTGGACCGGGTCGTTCCTTTGCGGCCTCTGATTCGTCGCAGACCCCGGTTGGCTCCCTGGTTTACCGAGAAACTCCGGGGGATGAAGCGGCGTAGACGAGGCCTAGAGAGCTGTTGGAGGGCCAGCCGTTCCGAATCCGACCGATTTCAGTTAAGATTGGCCACTCGGGCCTATTTGGTGGAGTTGGCGGCGGCAAAGCGCCACTACTTCGCTGATGTTATCGCGTCCGCAGAGAATCGCCTGGCTGCCCTGTTTAGGGTGTCCCGCTCCCTCTTAAATCAGAGGGTGAGGGAAGATCCTTTACAGGGACGAGCCGAGGAGTTTGGTCAGCACCTGTTGGACAAAATCGCTCGGATTCAGGACGGCTTGGACTCCGACTGGGCAGAGTCAGACGGGGGTGAGACAGCGGGTCCTGTGCTTTGGGAAGAGTTCGATTCTGTTACCCCAGAGGAAGTGGACAGGATCATGGGAAAGCTGAGTGCGGCCACCTGTGTGTTGGACCCATGCCCCTCCTGGCTGGTTTATTCAGCCAGGGAGGTGACACGAGGCTGGATCCAGGCGGTGATAATGGCTTCTTTGAGGGAGGGGAACTTCCCGACCACCTTGAAGGAGGCGGTGGTGAGGCCCCTCCTCAAGAAGCCGGCCTTGGATCCAGCTGTATTAAATCATTTTCGTCCAGTCTCCAACCTTCGCTTTTTAGCGAAGGTTGTTGAGAATGTGGTGGCACATGAGCTCCGGCTGGTCCTGGATGAAGCGGATTACCTCGACCCGTACCAATCGGGTTTCAGGCCCGGGTACAGCACGGAGACGGCATTGGTCGCTCTGGTGGATGATCTCTGGAGGGCCCGGGACAGAGGTTATTCCTCTGTTCTGGTCCTATTAGATCTTTCGGCGGCATTCGATACCGTCGACCACGGTATCCTGCTGCGTCACCTCGAGGGGTTGGGAGTGGGAGGCACTGTTTTACGGTGGTTCTCCTCCTACCTCTCGGGTCGAACGCAAGCAGTGTTGGCAGGGGGGCAGAGATCGACCTTGAGGCCACTCACTTGTGGGGTGCCTCAGGGGTCGGTTCTCTCGCCCCTTTTGTTCAACATCTATATGAAACCGCTAGGGGAGATCATCCGTGGTTTTGGGGTGAGGTATCATCAGTATGCGGATGATACTCAGCTTTTTATTTCCACCCCAAACCAACCCAGTGATGCCCTCGACGTGATGGCCCGGTGCCTGGAAGCGGTACGGGTCTGGATGGGTAGAAACAGATTGCAACTCAACCCGGCCAAGACCGAGTGGCTGTGGGTACCGGCATCTCGGTTCAGTGGAGAGATGCCATCGCTGACTATAGGGGGTGAAGTTTTGCCCCCTGTAGATAGGGTGCGCAACTTGGGCGTCCTTCTGGACTCACGGCTGAGCTTGGAAGACCAGATAACGGCCGTGACCAGGGGGGCATTTGCCCAGATACGTCTGGTGCGCCAGTTGCGCCCCTACTTGGACCGAGATGCCCTACACACAGTTACTCACGCGCTGGTCACCTCACGGATTGACTACTGCAACGCTCTCTACATGGGGTTGCCCTTGAGGACCACTCGGAGGCTTCAGCTGGTACAAAATGCAGCCGCGCGGGTTGTGATGGGGGAATCCCGATACTCCCATGTTACACCTCTCCTGCGTGGTTTGCATTGGTTGCCAGTTGCCCTCCGGGTGAGATTCAAGGTGCTGGTGATGACTTACAAAGCCCTACATGGCCTAGGACCAGGATATTTGGCGGACCACTTACAGCCAGCAACGATATCCCATCGCCCGGTTCGCGCCCATAGAGAGGGCCTACTCAGGGTGCCGTCAGCTAGAGGGTGGCGGCTGGCGACCTCCAGGGATAGAGCCTTCTCGGTGGGTGCCCCCACCCTCTGGAATCAACTTCCCTTGGAACTCTGATTAGCACCTGACCTTCGCACCTTCCGCCGTGAATTAAAAACTTGGTTGTTTAATTCCCTTGACCTGGACTGATAATGGGGTTTTAAGGGTTAATTTTAAATCTTTTAAATTTTAGACTTTATTTTATATTGTGGCTTGTTTTTATTATTGTGAGCCGCCCTGAGTCCATTGTGAGATAGGGCGGCATATAAGCCGAATAAATAAAATAAATAAATAAATAAATAAATAAATAAATCTCCATGGTCATTTGATTAAAATTAAACTGACTCATGGCAATTGACTCATATTTATAATGGTTGCAGTGTCCCAGGGTCATCTGAACCATTTGCAAACTTCTAACAAGCAAAGTCAATAGGGGAAGCTGGATTCACACTACAACCATGTTACTAAGTTAACTGCAGTGATTCACTTAACAACTGTGGCAAGAAAGGTCGCAAAATGAGTCAAAATTCACTTAACAAATGTCTTGCTTAGCAACAGAAATTTGGGCTCAATTATGGTTTGAAGTCAAGGACTACCTATACTTTATTATAAGTCACTGACATAACATGCATATACAAAAATTAAATGTAATTAAATAAGAATGTCAGGCTTACCCCAGCTAGGCCCTAGGAAAGAAAGGCCATCAACTCCATTTGGTTGAACTGATAGGTTCTATTACTAAGAAGTAGTGGTTGCAGCAAAAGCAGGCTAGAACTAACATTCCCGTGTAAGAGATTACAAATTTTCCCCTTCTCCTTGGCCCTCCCCGCCTTGACTGGTTCATCTTCGACCAGTAGTGTGCCAAGTAGGTGTTCTAGGAACTGCTCAGATGTTTGGTGCCTCATGGTGTAATTTGCATTCCTTTCTCAGGCTCTGTGGCCTTGAAGACTGGAACAAGCTGGTTCTCAAACATCTGGTTTCTGTCAAACCTGTGTCTGTCTGTCTCTCTCTCCCCCCCCCCCCCCATTTAGTCATCTCTACCCTCTACATGCCAATTGCCTACTTTCCTCTCTAATGATTGATTGCAGGATGCCAGCAAGGCACCAAGCTGAAGATGGCAGATCTGACATTCTGTCCCTCTTTTCAGACACATTAGTCCTGCAAAGAAAACACAAACAGGGATGGGAAAGGGAGATACAAATACAAGATTATTTGATGTTCAATGAGGCTTGTCCAGGTATTGTCTATAGAATTTCTTAAGTAATTTGGAAGCTCTAAGGTGTTGTAAATCCACCCATTCTGTTTCGGAAGGTGGAAAATCTTTTCATGCCACTAAGGTTTTCACCTAGTGTGTGTGTGTGATGTCTTTGATGTCCTTCATGAGGGGTAATGGTTAAACATTTTCCACGCAAATACCATTAAGGCCACAGTATCTATGAATAGACATAGCGTACGATCTTTCTTTTCTCTGAAAAGGATTGAGGTGGCCACCCAGGGTCTGGCTGGTTGTATGAACCGGTGCTTTATGATCTTAACTATGAATGATTGGAGCTCTTCGAGCTCCTTGGGGGTCATTGAATATAGCTTGGGCTTGGGAAGCTTAGCCCCCAGTAGGATTTGTATGGCACAGTCAATGGGGTGATGAGGGGGTAGCACATCCGAGCTCTTTTCACTAAACACGTGTAGATCTCAGTACTCCTTGGGTATCAGGGATCCCCCTTAGGGTGTTCTCTAATGGCTGCCCCCATCTCTTTCTTTGTTTTCTTCCCCAGTGATGTCAGCAGCCTCCACTTGGGTTCATCCCCGGGCACTTTTTGTTGAATCTTTAATAGCCCCATCCACCAGTTCACATAAGAGTTCCATTTCAATAGCCATGCTACACCCAGGACTAGGGGCCTCTCCATGCCTGGTGCCACAGTGAAGCTTAGAATTTCTATGTGGGCCCTCATCCTTATCTTTATGGGTGTTGTGGCCCCCCAGCTGCCAACAAAGCTGGCGGTAGACTCAGACGATGAGGTTGGGGAAGAACTTGGGCCAGTTCTGGAGCCTGGGGAAGTCTCTTATGGATGCTCAGCGTTGGACACAGAGATAGAGCCAGAGCTGTCCGGCATTTCCCAGCCAGAGAGGCAGCTGCCTTTGGAGTGAAAGATGAGTGAAGAGGAGGAACAGCTGGGGCCTTTTCCAGATGCGCATATGTGCAGAGCAGATAGGAGAGGTGAACAATGGAGGACAATGAGCCAGCTCGGGAAGCAAAACAACCGTGGACACTGACTGGCCCCTCCCTGGCTGGGGAATAAATAGGAGGAAAGGAGGGTGGTTTGGTTGTCGCAGTCAACCGTTCACATTTCTGGAAAGTTTGCTCCTTCTGTGTTTTGTGTGACAAAGACTGCCTTGCAAGAACCGAGGTTTGTCTACTTCGCTGTTTGAACTGACTTAATTTGTACCCTCATGGCCTTGCATTTATCATAACGAGCTCATAAGGACTATTGTTTCAGTTAACTTCTTGCAGGACTCTTGCCTGGACTTTCTGTTGGTGAATGCAGTTAATTCCCAATATGTAAATAAAGAGGGGTTTTTCTTTGTGGTGAGTCTGTTTCTTGCTTCTGTGAAGGCGGGGTCAGAACAATGTTGAGCACCCCACCCCACCCGGCTACCAACCCATCCAACTGGCAAAATGCCATGGGCACTTTTAAGTTGTTGAAGCTGCAGGCCCAGCTTCTCAACTAATGTGGGGTTGACCAAACATCTCATGCAACCAGAGTCCAAGAGGGCAACCAGGCTTCCGTTACGCTCCAAGAAGTGCACTTTCAGTTCTATGGGAATGGTCACCCATAGAATTACAGGGCGACTTACCAAGGGGTCGTCTGTCTCTGTCTCACTCCCCAGTGATTCTCAAGTCAGAGTGGACGGGGCTCTCACACCATAGTTGTGGGATGGAGAGAACTCAACGATTTCCACTCCTTCTAGGGCCGTTTCTCTGGTTCTTAGCACCAGCTTTGCTGGTTTCTTGGCAGGCCCTGAAGCAGCTTTTTGGGCTGGGCATACAGCTCAGCAATTGGTGGCTCCAGCATCATGTCTTTACAGTCCGCTTCCCTTGGAGTTGCTTCTTCCTCAACACATGGCTCCCTCCGGCAGCTCCCTTGGCTCCCACTTGTGAAGGTCACCCCAGAGGGCTTCTCGTCCCATTCTTCTTTCTTTCTGGCCTCCAGTGACCATTGGGGTCACAGCTGGCAAATATTCCACAAACAGAATTTCTTTCTAGGGAACTATTTTCTATCCCAGAGCTCTATTCGCCTCCCAGGATCATCTAGTTTATCACTTCCTTCGGCATTCTAAATGTTTACCACTGAGCTGGCAGTTTAGTTTCCTAAGAAAATATGAAGGGAATGGTTGCCTAATTTGACATCACATAACTAAGTAGAATTTGTTTTGGTTTTTTATTGTAAATAAATATATATAGAAGTCATTAAGAGTTGTTAAATTTGTACACTGCCCAGAATCATTTGATAGAGTGTTGGGCAGCATATAAATTTAACAAACATGAATAAAATGTGTAAAAACAGCTAGGAACTTCTGAGATAGTCATCCTCTACCTCAAGCTAAGTCATAATTAATTGAAGAGGCCCCATGAACATTGCTTTTCCAAATTCTTGTGAATTAAATTAAATTAGCCTGTACAGTAGTTCTCACCAATGAAGGCGGATATACATTTCCCAGGATAATATTACAAGATCCAATCTAGGTCGGTTACCAGGACCAGAGGTTTTGTCTTCCGAGCTTTCAAACTCATCCTTGGAGTCTTCGGGGAACTTCTCTCTAGACTCAACTTATGACCATTAGTCATAATATGACCATAGTCTCCAGCTTATGAGCGTTCATTTAATGTCTATTCAAAGTTACAGTAGCATTGAAGAAAGTAATTTATGACTGGTCCTTGCACTTACAACCATTCCTGTGGCCATGTAATCACAATTTGAGCAATTGGCAATTGACATATATTTATGATGACTGCAGCATCTTAGGGTCATGTGGTCACCATTTACAGCCTTCTCAGGATTTCTAATAAGCAAAGTTAATGGGAGATTTTCTCATGAGAGTTTTGTACATCTTCTCTCATAATTTCATTTCTATTATATTGTCATATTGTAGTATAATAAGTTTTTTTGAATATGTGCCATAAAGTTTGTTCAAATTTTGTGAAGTTCTTTCAGTGAAGATTATTACTATCAAAATTATGTTTCTAATGGTATTTGCACCTAGTAATCTTTGTGAACTGTCACCATTTTACAAAATTTATTGTTTCAAATTCTTTGGCCTAAGGGGGGCGGCGGCTTTTTTTTCTTTCACCCTCCTTTTTCCTTCAAAGTACTAAACTTTTTAAAAACCAAAAACCACTTTTTTAAAAAATCAAAACTTTCTAATATATCTTATTCTTTGACTTTAACATACAAGCTTTAACTTCAATATTGCATTTAGCTCCCTCCCTCCAAACTACCCTTATAGAATAATTATTTTTTTTTATAAACAGTTTATAATACAGAGTTTTTCTTTAAACTGGTACATCATTTTCTTTAACTTTCTCTTAATACAGGTACTCTCAAATACATTTTCAGTAGCTTTTGCTTCTTTAAGAGTTACTTAAGCATTATATATATGTAAAAAAATACATTTTCAAATTTTGGGTTAAACCTTTCAGTTGCACATATCAAGCAAAGAAAAATGCATCCTAATTCCAGTTAGCTTATTTTCATGGAGTAAAATCTTTTTCTTCTCTGGAAGTTAAACAATACTCCCCCCCCCCCGCTCCCAGTTAATCATATTGTCCAATTATGAGAGGGTCTTTTGTTATAAGAATGGTCCATCTCTTTCTCAAGCACCTGCAGCGATGACCTTGCTGGCTCCATGCTCTCTGCATACATTCTCCACATTCCATTTACCTCCCCCCAGTTCCTCAGCAAGTTGAAAAACATTAGGTTTGAAAGAAGCAAAGTGGTTCAATCTTGACATCCCTCTTTTCTCTAAAAGTCCCAAGTGGCTCTCTTTGAACCCCAGTGTTGCCTTTTAGTTCTGTACATGCTGAGCCTGAGTGAAAGTTTATCTATTTCTCTGGGAACAAGAAGGGAATAAATTATTTTCTTAGCAATATCTTTTGGAAGGAATGTTGTCTTCCCTTAATCTTTACAATAAAAATATCATTACATTTCTTTAAAAAAAATTAAATTCATTAAGGATGAACTGCATATGTAAGTGTCTAGCCAATAGTCTCAAAAGTGCTTTTCAAAAGGCAACTGGACTTTCTTTGTTTTTTCTTGAAAATGTTTTGCTTCTCATCCAAGAAGCTTCTTCAGTTCTGACAATGGTGGAAAGGTTCTTGGATGAGAAGTGGAACATTTTCAAGTTACCTTTTGAAAAGCACGTTTGGGTCAGCCATGAGCAGGATGATTGAGAATCTCCCTAGAGATGTCTAACATCTGTCTATCTACCATCTAACTGTCACACTTTGGAACCACTTATCTCCTTCATAGAGGGACCCTTGGTAGTGTACAATAAAGTATTAAAATATAAAAACAATATATAGTTAATTTTTTTAAAAAGGCAAGGATAATTAAAAACACTATTTATTTATTTATTTATTTATTTATTTATTTATTTATTTATTTATTTATT
>WNWU01000042.1:7713589-7742029 GCA_012654045.1 Ptyas mucosa | reverse complement strand
ATTTATTTATTTATTTATTTATTTATTTATTTATTTATTTATTTATTGGTTTGATTTATATGGCGCCCTTCTCCGGAGACTCAGGGCGGCTTACAATGTGTTAAGCAATAGCCTTCATACTTTTCTATATACCTGCTTAGTAGGGCTTTCGGGTCCCCATAAGCGGTGTTCTTTTTTTATACAAAGTCAGTTTATTGCCCCCACAATCCGGGTTCTCATTTTACCCACCTCGAAAGGATGGAAGGCTGAGTCAGCCTTGAGCCTGGTGAGATTTGAACTTGCAGTAATTGCAGGCAGCTGGTGCTAGTTAACAGCACATTAGTCTGCTGTGCCACCAAGGCTCCAAATTTGTTAAATTTAATTTATTAATTAAAAATTAATAGAAAGGTGAAGAGAGGGATTTCACAGCGACCTAACCCACCCCATGGCTCTGGGCTCCTCTGGGCTTCCCAAGCAAAGTTGTAGAGCTATATTTTCACTCCTTTCTGGAAAGCCAAAAGTATGGGGTCTGCTTCACCTCCTGGGGAATAATGTTCCTGAGGGCAGGGGCAACAGAGAAGACTCTCTTCCACCTGTCAGAATTTTTTGAATGATGGGTCTGCAACATACCTTCCCTGTCTGACTGAGTAGTTAATAACTTAGTATCTACATTAGTATGTATATGTGTGTGTGTGTGTGTGTGTGTGTGTGTGTGTAGGTCTTTGGTTATTCGGGTTTTCTCCCGCGTAAAATTGGAAGTGTCTTGGCGACGTTTCGACGAAGTCTCATTCGTCATCTTCAGGCTGGTGTTCTCGGCTTTGTGCTTCTAGGAGCAATGTGAGATCGCAGCTGTTTCTTCCTTTTAACTGCTGGTGGGGGTGTGAACTGATTGGGTGGGAGTTTGACTGTGTTTTGATTGGGTGGAGGCGTGTTCTGATTGGTTGGGGGGTTGGCTGTGCTCTGATTGGATGGGGTGTGTTCTGTTTGGGTGGGGGCTTGGTTGTGCTAGAGTTAGTCTTGAGTTGCAGGGGGTTTTGAGCTGATGAGCTGTGTTGCTGTTGTTTGGCTTTGCATTCGTGGTCGTGCCACATCTTCATGGTGGGTGTTAGTCTGCTTCATGTATGAATTGGAGGGGATTGAAGTGGCTAATGATGCAGCTGCGATCTGGCTTCTGGTCCATGGTCGTACCTCATCATCGGTGTGGGTTTGAGTCTGCTTTATGCGTGGATGTGTGGTGGTGACATCCTGTGTGGCCCTCGTGAGTGTGGGTTTGGTATCATTTCTCATGTTAGGGACTCGTTTGTCAATAAGGGCGGGTTTCCAAATGGCTGGTAGGCGGGAGGTAACATCTCATTTATTCATGCTGTATGGGTGTTTTTCTATCTCAATGGCTTCTCTGATTATTCTGTTGTTAAAGTGTTCAGTTTTGGCGATCGTTCTGGTCTTTTTAAAGTCAATTTCATGTCCTGTGGCTTTAAGGTGTTGGACCAGGGAAGAAGTTGGTTCCTCTTTTCTGACTGAGTTCTTGTGTTCTTCACTGTGTGCACTTATTCTTCTGTTGGTTTGTCCAATGTCTATGATGGTGCATGAGATTTCATATACTCCTTGATTTTCTAACTCAATTTTGTCTTGGGGGTTTCTTAGGATGGTGGATATTTTTCGGTTTGTGCAGAATGCTGTCTTGATGTTGTGTTTGTGGAGGATCTTGCTGATTCTGTCTGTGGTGCCTTTTATATATGGGAGGAGGGCTTTACCGTTTTCTTGTTCTCGGTCTTGGATTTTAGTGGGGGTTTCTTTTTGGATTAGGTTGGTAATAGCAACCTAATAGCAAACCCCTACATGGAACACTTCGAAACCCAAGCTCTAGAAAAATCTGATCACAAACCCAAACTCTGTCTCAGATACGTAGACGACACCTTCATAATCTGGCCACACGGGAAAGAAAAATTGGACAACTTCCTCACACACCTCAACAGCCTACACCCCAAAATACAGTTCACCATGGAAACAGAAGCTAACAACCAACTTCCCTTCCTGGATGTCTTAGTCTACAGGAAATCCAATGGCTCCCTAGGACACACCATCTACCAGAAGAAAACACACACCAATTGCTATCTGCACGCACTCATACCACCACCCAGCACAGATCAACTCCATAGCCAAGACACTCATCTCCAGAACTTAGATTCTGACTCCAGATTCAGGGCGGTGAACAGTTAAACAATAAATACATGTGATACAGATATTTAAAAGCCGTTAAAATACAATTAAATAATTTGGTCCAGAAATAAAATTAAATTAAAACACCTCAAATTTATAGGGCAGATTAAAATTTTAAACTTTAAAAGCAGTTTTAAAAGAGGTTAGGCCAGGCCAGACTGCTGCAATAGAAATGTTTTGAGGGCACGGTGGAAAGCGTGAAGATCCGGGATTGTCCGTATCTCTGGGGTAGCTCGTTCCAGATGGCAAGTGCTCCCACAGAAGGTTCTCCCCCTGGGGGCTGCCAGTCGACACTGTTTGACCGACGGCACCCTGAGAAGCCCCTCTCTATGGGAGCATACTGGTCTGTGAGAGGCTATTGGTGGCAGAAGGCGGTCTCTTAGATACCCCAGTCCTAAGCCATGGAGCGCTCTAATGGTGGTAACCAAAACCTTGAAGCGCACCCGGAAGATCACAGGAAGCCGGTGCAGCTTGCGCACACATGGGAGTGCCACGTTGCTCCCATAACGACCTGTGCAGCTGCATTCTGGACCAACTGGAGTCTCCAAGTGCTCCTCAAATGGAGCCCCATGTGGAGACCATTGCAGTAGTCCAGGCGGGAAGTGACGAGGGCATGAGTGACTGCATTTAACAAGTCCTGATTCAGAAAGGGACTGGCGTATCAGGCGAACCTGATAAAAAGCTCTCCTGGCCACAGCTGTCAGGTGTTCTTCTAAAGACAGTTGTGAGTCCAGGAGGACACCTAAGTTGCGAGCCCTCTCCGTGGGGGCCAATGACTCGCCCCCAATAGTCAGTGATGGCACCAACTGACTATAGTGGGATGTTGGAAACCACAGACACTCAGTCTTGGATGGGTTGAGCCTGAGTCTGTTCCTCCCCATCCAGATCCGTACAGCTTCCAGGCACCGGGACATCACTTCAAGGGCATCATTGGAGTGGTTCGGAGTGGAGATGTACAGCTGGGTGTCATCCGCGTACTGGTGGTACTTCACCCTGAAATCACGGACGATCTCGCCCAGTGGCTTCACATAAGTGTTGAACAGGAGAGGTGAGAGAACCGACCCTTGTGGCACCCCACATACAATGGGCCTTGGGGTCGATCTCTGCCCCCCTGTCAACACAGACTGCAGAACAGACTGTCAACACAGAAAGGAGGAGAACCACCGTAATACGGTGCCCCTCACTCCTAACTCTAACGTTGCAGCAGAGCCTGGTTTACTTTCAGTTTCGCTTTAGCTAGGGGAAAAGAAACTGCTCAGCACTCTTTGCAGCAAGCAAAGAGCTTGCAAAACAAGAGCTTGCAAAAGAGCCTGCACAAAACAGCTGAGAGCAAATCAGCTAAGAGTCGGGAGGCCGATCTAATCAACTTGTGCTAATTAGCCTATGCAGAAGCTGAATGGGGCTGTTTTTTCTTGCTGTTTGCTTGCAAGGAGGTAAGTGCTGGGAGGCAGAGGCCAAAGGGTGGGGGCCAGTGGGTGGGCAGGGCTACATTCGGTGTATAAGACGCATCTAAATTTCCACCTCCTTTTGGGGAGTAAAAAGGTGCATCTTATACTCCGAAAAATACGGTAATCAATAGTGGAGCTCTAAGAGTGCCAGATGAGAAGAAGAAAGGGAGGGAGAAAGAGAGAGAGCGAGAGAGAGAAGAAAGAAAGAGACAAAGAAAGAAAGAGAAAGAAAAAGGAAGGGAGAGAGAGAGAAAGAGAGAGAATGCAGGTATTTCTTAACAGAGGCTTGAACTTGCCTGAAATTAGATCAAGCCGAACATCACTTAACCCAATGTATCAGATTAAATTGTTATTGAATTATTTTTGGTATACATATTACGTTCTCTTGTGTAATTTAGTTATAGTGTAAAACTAGTCTATTATGTCTCAAAAAAAAAGGGAGATCAAAAATCCAATTAGTGCCATGTAAATTCTGGAATCCCCAAAGACCTTTCCCATTGTATTTATTAGCTTAAAATCCTCCAAAATCCCAACAAAACCAGCATACGTCAGCAGCAGCGAACATAAAAAAGTGACAACTCCAATCTCGCAGCATATCCACAGCTTCTAAACTGAAAGTAGGGGGCCCGATGATGACAAGTTAGAGAGTTTGTCGAAACATTGCGAAAAAGAAAACTTTTAAAGTGTTGGTTAGGATTTTAGCCAGAGTTTCAAAAGACCTTACAAAGTGTTTTGTTGGGGTTTTGGAGGATCTTAAGCTGGGATTTTAGCCAGGATTTTAAGCATTTCAACTAATAGACTTTTAATGATGCGGGAAAACACCCGAGATTTTAACTTTTTACAGACACACACACACACACACACACACACACACACATATGCCTCTTGTTGATGATTGCAATTTACAGGTAGTCCTCACTTACAACCACAATTGAGCCCAAAATTTATGTTATTAAGTGAGAAATTTGTTAAGTGAGTTTTGGCCCACTTTATGACTTTTCTTGCCACAGTTCTTAAGGGAATCACTGCAATTGTTAAATTATTAACACGGTTCTTAAATGAATCTGGTTTCCCCATTGACTTTGCTTGTCAGAAGGTCGTAAAAGGGGATCACATGATCCTGGGATACTGCAACCGTCATAAATATGAGTCAGTTGCCAAGTGTCCGAATTTTATTCACGTGACTGTGAGGATGTTGCAATGGCCATAAGTGTGAAAAATAGTCATAAATCACTTTTTTCAGTGCCATTGTAACTTTGAACGGTCATTAAATGAACTGTTGTAAGTCGAGGACTATCTGTACTACTATCCCTAAAATATTTATGATATTGGACCCAGCAAACCTGCAAATGCCTTAATCCATTCCACCAAAAAGCAATCTGGACCATTTTGTAAAAATTGTATAGAATCTAACCTTGCGTAGAAGGACAGGGGAGTTTTTAGACACTCCTGATGAATCTACAAGTTCTGCAGGTTGTTTTGGAAACAGCGAATGTGAAGAAATTTGTGGGGCAGACATATATGGTCTACTGAACTTGCACGACAGAGAACAAGACTGAGCAGAAGCAGCTAATATCCATAGAGTTATTTAGTCAGCTCTTAAGTTTCTCAAACACTGGCATTCTTTTTCTCCACTTACCAGTCCATCTGGGGGAAACACCGGCATTCTTTTTCTCCACTTACCAGTCCATCTGGGGGAAAAGTGAAAAGTGAAGGAAAAAAATCAGTGAATTTTGTTTTCTTTCTGCAGTTGTTTGAGTGCTATCTATGTTTTCTAGTGTACCACATTAGATCATTGTCCTTGAGATTCCAGATCTATTACCTCTATTTCACTGTATGCCTCTTCTCTCCATAGTGCTTCCAGTCTAATGCATTTTTTCTATGGATGTCTTTCGGTTATTTCCATGTTATTTTGAAGCTTACTCGTGTCTTACATTACTGGATGTAGCCTATCATTCCTCTGATTCTGGTCCCAAAGGCAGCATCTAGCTCTTGTTCAAATGGAAAAGAAACTATGGATGCTATAAATTATGAATGCTGTGACCATTTAGCAGAAGGGGCAAGTCAACAGATTGTCAGCTGGTTAATTTGTTTAAATATTTAATTAATTAAAAAGTAGATTATATTTCTACCAAAATAGTTATTTCCAATAATTTTATCCTCTCATACTTCTAGGCATGATGAAGAGGGCTTGAAGAAAAAATGTGAACAGCCTGATGAATATTTTGGAGAATTTGAAAAGATAAATGAAGTAAGTCTTTAATTTTTAGAAAAGGTTTTAAAATTGCTGGTTAAAATTGTTCATTTGATAAATGCTTCTAAAGTGAATTCTGTTTCTGGTTATTAAAACACCTGTTTCTGTGTGAGCCTTTGCTCATGGCATTTGTAGAGTCAGTGGGAGACCTGTGTTCTTAGATCAAGAAGGTATAAAAGGGATTCATTTGAATCTACAGCCTTCTTCAGGGAGATGTGCAAGAAATCTTTAAATGAAATGAGATCTGTTGACTCCACCCAGAAATGGCATCCTAAACTAGCTGAGAATTTCTTTGCTCTCCTAGACAAATGGCTGGTTTGGTTGCTAGGAGTTAGTCTCTGCAGCCAGTTTGCTCCTGGATTGAAAAAGGAACAACGTGAAATTACTCTGAAATTCCTTGGATGGTTGTGCTTGGCGGGAGGGGGAAGAGATTCAGTAGATTTCATCTCCCTGGTAAATTTAGCGGAAGGAGAAGGGTTACATCCTGTCCTTCTAGCCTTTGTTTTCAAAGGACACCTATGCTTTTAACTGCTTTACAAAGGTTTTTTTTTCAGTGTGTAAATTGCTGACTGCGTGCTGGAAACTCAATACTGTTCCTCCACATGAGTGTTGGAAGAGTGGGATGAAATAGTTTATTTCCACATATGGAAAAGAGACAAACAACAATAAATTATCTTAGATTACTGAGAAAATTATTTAACCACATTAAATTTTCACCAAAAAGACTATATATATATGATCAACTTGAAAAGATCTTAACACTTTTATTGTATTTTTACTGTATTTTTCTACATAACTATCTGCTTTCTATTCTAAAACTTCAGAAATCCCACCTACCCCCCCTTTTTTCCCCTTTCACACTGAGAGCTTGCATATTAACATTACTCTCCTTGGTAGCTGTTTTGCTTTTGGAATTCTCCCTCTGATTTTGGAAAAAGAACTGTGTATCTTTTTCCTTTTTTCTGCTGCCTGCAATTGGCTATAAGAGAGGATTTGCATATAAGTTGTCGACTTACAACAGTTCATTCAAAGTTAAAATCGCACTGAAAAAAGTGACTTATGACTGTTTTTCACACTTATGACCAGTGCAACATCCCCATAATCACATGATCAAAATTCAGATGCTTGGCAACTGGTTCATATTTATGACGGTTACAGTGTCCCCAGGTTATGTGATCACCTTTTGTGACCTTCTGACAAGCAAAGTCAAAGGAGAAGTCAGACTCACTTAACAACTATGCTTCTTGTCAGAGTTTGTTGCGGCACACACAATCAGACACAATTAAATGAACTTCAGCAGGATTCAAATTACATAAGAAACTTCTTTATATACAATACCAAACGAGAATTCAGCATACAATATCAGGAACACAGAAACAATATTCATAGAAGCAAGTCATTACAGAATAGAGAGATACAGAGGCTAATGTATTGTACAAAGGCTCCCATTAGAGGCCAAACCAACTCTTGTATACAGTTCAGCAAGTCTAAGCCACGCCCAGACTCAAAACTGTCTCTTATGGCCCCATACAAACACATACTATGTTTCAGTTTCCAAACAATCCCCATTTGCTGACCTGTTAGCATGTCTATTCCAGCTATGAATATTCATACTCTTGATACCTCTAACTTAATACCTGCAATGAAAATTTTGGGCTCAGTTGTGGTCGTAAGTTGAGGACTACTTGTATTTACAAAATGCCTCCTAAGAGAGAATTAAAGGAGCCAAGATTCAATGCCAAGCTTCTTATGGAAGTAGTTGAAAAAAAGTTTTGTACATCATAAGCTACAAGAGATAAATGAAAGATCTGATAAAAAGTTTGAATTATTAGTAACAGAGTTTAAACAAACTAAAGAAGATGCTAAAAATATACAGATCAGATTGGATAAGACAGATACACGGATGTATTTTTTTAAACTCAAATTTACTATTATTGTATTTGAAACAGAAGGAAGTTTTTCTGAAACTCAGAGGATTTTCCGAGAATACTGAGAAGGGCACAAATTTAAGAGATGTAATTGTAACAGAAATTTCCAAATGATGAGAAGTTAGACTTCTCTAAAGAAATTGATAATATTTACAGAATAAACTCAGCATATGCAATCAGAAGACAATTGCCAAAAGATGTCATGATCCAGTTTGTGAGAAAATCTATTAAAGAGCAAGTAATTCAGAAGCATTATTATCAGAGATTTAATACCTTTGGGAAGGAAGTAAATGGAGAAATCCCAATTATAATATTTAAAAAATGCAAAGAATATTCCTTCCCGACAGATCTTTTAAAGCAAAATAATATTCCCTCTCATTGGGACAAACTGGAACAGGTTAACTTTACCTTTAGAAATCAACGTTTTAGACTAAACTCAATCTCTAAAACACAAGACTTTATGGAAAGATGTGGAGTGGAATTACACCATTTTTCAAAAGACAAAGATCAATTATCAGAAGAATTGGCTCTGAAAGAAAAAGACAAAAAGAAGTCTGATGCTGATCAAAGACAGACTCTGGAGATGAGAGCCATAGCTGGAGTGCTTGGTGCCTGGAACTTCCTCTTAATTACAAGATTCTGACATGGAATGTCAATGAGGCAAATTCCTTACAAAAGAGAAAAAAATTATTTAAAAAAAATAAATCATGATATATGCAAGAAACTCATATTAAAGTGACTGATAAAAAGTATTTATTTATTTATTTATTTATTTATTTATTTATTTATTTATTAGATTTATAGACCGCCCTTCTCCCCGAAGGGATTCAGGGCGGTGGAACAGGCAAAGATACAAAACATAGATACAAAAATTTAAGAACCAATTTAAAACCAGATTAAATAATTGCCCCAACAATCTAAAACCCATTACAAAATATTAAAATCCCAAATTTAAAATTTAAAAATTATAAAATTAAAATTTTCATACAGAAAGGGAAGAAATTAGGCCAGGCCCGCCTGATGAAACAAAAAAGTTTTTAATTCACGGCGGAAGGCACAAAGATCCAGGATCCGCCAAATCTTTGGGGGGAGGTCGTTCCAGATAGTGGGTGCCCCCTCAGAGAAAGCTCTCCCCCTGGGGGCCGCCAGTCGACATTGTTTGGCCGACGGCACCCGGAGGAGCTCCTCTCTGTGGGAGCGTACCGGTCACTGGGAGGCTATTGGAGGTAGTAGGCGGTCCTGTAAGTACCCGGGCCCTAAGCCATGGAGCGCTTTAAAGGTGATGACCAACACCTTGAAGCGCACCTGGAAGACCACCGGGAGCCAGTGCAGCTCGCGCAGGAGCGGTGTCACATGAGAGCGCCACGTTGCTCCCATCACTACCTGCGCGGCTGCATTCTGCGCCAGTTGGAGCCTCCGGGTGCTCCTCAGGGGGAGCCCCATGCAGAGAGCATTACAGTAGTCCAAGCGAGAGGTTACAAGGGCATGAGTGACCGTGAGTAAGGAGTCCCGATCCAGAAAGGGGCGAAACTGGCAAATTAGGCGGACCTGATGAAACATCCTCCTGGTCACGGCCATCAGATGTTCATCTAAAGACAGCCGTGAATCCAGGAGGACGCCCAAGTTGCGCGCCCTCTCCGTGGGGGCCATTGATTCGCCCCCAATAGTCAGCGATGGCACCAGCTGACTATGTTGGGACGTCGGAAACCACAGCCACTCAGTCTTAATAAACAAGACTTTGGGTGTGGAATTTATTTTTGCTAATTCTAAGAAAATCAATGGGATAGTTTTGTGTATAAAACCCCAACTAGATCCATATCTACTGTTTTGCCGATTATAAAGACAGATAAATAATTGTGCAAACTGAATTACAGGAAATAAAATCTATTGTTAGTGGAATTATACACTCTACACCAAGAAAAAACTTTTTTAAACATCTGTCTGAATACTTAGTTTTCTATTCTTTTCAGTATTAGTGTGTACTTGGAGGCTATAGACTTCTTTTCAGAGAGAGACAAATCTTTTTCTAGAATCAATATGATTTGGATTACAAAAAATCTGTTTCACAAAGTAATTAAAGCTAATCTTTCAAAATCTTTTTCTGATTATAATCCAGTGTCCTTACATATTAAATTTGGTTTTTAGTTTTTTAATTGAGATTTCCAAGTTCTCCAAGACTACTTTAATAACAATCTGGATAAAGGAACCAATTTGACAACAACTTGGTACATTTGTAAAGTTATGATACGAGGATATCTTATACAGTACAATACAGTACAGTACAAGGAGAAGATGAATGGAAAAATCAAAAAAAATTTACAAGAAATTAAATTGAAAGAAAGAGAACTCCAGAAATCACCAGAGGACCCCCAACATATTTAATCAACTAAAATTACTGCAATAGCATAACTCCTTATTTACTGTTTCAGATATTAAAAAGAGACTGAAATACATGAAACAACACTTTTAAACATGCAAATAAACGAGGGAGATGGTTGGCATATAAATTAAAAAAACAGATGGTAAGATAATCAAATTTCAAGAGGAAAATAAGATCTACACAGGTAATAAAAATATTCAGTGTCTTTTGGAATTACTATACTAATTTATATAAAAAACAGGAAATCTTCCTTGGAAGTGTTGATGATTATATATCATATCAAAATCTTAAATTATTTGCAAAACTAAGCAAATTCTGAACAAATGAAGGCAAATTCTGAACAGTCCAATATCGACCTTTGAAATAACAGAAGCAATTAAAAGAGCTAAGACCAATTAAGCACCAGGACTTGAGGGTTTACTGATTGGATTTTATAAAATCTTTGAAGAGCAATTACTTCTTCCAATGAAGGATTTATTTATTTATTTATTTATGTAATTTACGTAATTTATATGCCGCCCTTCTTCCGTAGGACTCAGGGCGGCTTACAAAAACAACAGAAAATTAAATAAACACTTAAAATCAGTTTAAAATTAATTGAAATCAAATTTAAATTATTAAAATATTTAAAACGCCCCTACGGATTCAGCCCATATGGCGAAAAAGCTACGTCTTTAATTCGCGGCGGAAGGAGAGGAGGTCCGGGGCTATCCTGAGGCCGATGGGCAGCTCATTCCAGAGGGTCGGCGCTCCCACAGAGAATGTCCTCCCCCTGGGGGTCGCCAACCGACACTGTCTGGCTGACGGCACCCTGAGGAGGCCTGCTCTGTGTGATCGCGCCGGACGGTGGGAGGAAGGCAGGAGATGATCCTGCAGATACCCCGGGCCTAAGCCATGTAGGGCTTTATAGGTTAGCACCAGTACCTTGAAACGAACCTGGAGAGCCACAGGCAGCCAGTGCAGCTCGTGCAGGAGAGGTGTCACATGGGAGTATCAAGACACCCCCATAACAACCCGCGTGGCCGCATTCTGGACTAACTGTAGTCTCCGGGTGCATCTCAAGGGCAGCCCCATGTAGAGGGCGTTGCAGTAGTCCAACCGAGACGTGACAAGGGCATGAGTGACCATGGCAAGGGCATCCCAGTCTAGGAAAGGGCACAACTGGCGCACAAGACGTACCTGTGTGAACTGAGGTGAACCCCCTGGTCACGGCCGTCAGATGATCTTCTAAGGATAGCTGTTATTCCAGAAGGACCCCCAGATTGCGGACCCTTTCTGAGGGAGTAAGGACCTCCCCTCCCATCACTAGTGACGGGGCCACTAGATCCAAGGATGCCGGTATCCACAGCCACTCAGTCTTGGATGGGTTGAGTCTGAGTCTGTTTCTTCCCATCCAGGCCCAAACTGCTTCCAGGCAGCGGGACAGCACAGAAAGGGCATCCCCAGGGTGGTCCGGGGTGGAGATGTAAAGCTGAGTATCATCAGCATATTGATGATAGCTCACCCCGAAACCATGAATGATCTCACCCAGCAGCTTCATGTAGATGTTAAAGAGCAGAGGGGGAAAAAACGACCCCTGAGGCACCCCACAAGTGAGGGGCCTCGGGGTGGATCTCTCTCACCCTATCCATACAAACTGCGAGTGGCCCGAGAGGTAGGAGAACCACCGTAAAACGGTGCCTCCCACCCCCAACCCCCCCGAGTCGCTGCAGTAAGATACCATGGTCGATGGTATCGAAAGCCGCTGAGATGTCAAGAAGGACCAGGATGGAGGAACAACCCCCATCCCTGGCCCGCCAGAGATCAAGTACAAGGGCGACCAATGCTGTTTCTGTGCTGTAACTGCGCCTGAAACCCGATTGATACGGGTCGAGGTAGTCAGTTTCCTCCAGGAACTAAGGGAGCTGCTGTGCCACCACAGACTCAACAACCTTCGCTATAAAGCAAAGGTTGGAGACTGGACAATAGTTATTAAGGGAGTCTGGATCAAGGGTGGGCTTCTTGAGGAGGGGACGGACCACCGCCTCTTTGAGTGTGGTGGGGAAGGCTCCCTCCCTCAAAGAAGCATTGACTATGGCTTGAATCCAGGCTCCAGTCACCTCCCTGGCTGCAGAAACAAGCCAGGAGGGACAAGGGTCCGATATATATGTGGAGGCACCCAGTCAATCCATGATCCTGTCCACTTCATCCAACGAAACAGGCTCAAACTCAACCCAGATGTTTCCTTCGAGACAGGCCCCTGTCAGCTCGTTAGACTCTGCCCAGTCGGAGTGCAACCCAGTCCGAATCTGAGTGATTTTATCTTGCAGAATTTTTTTCCCTTTTTCCAAAACAAAAGTTCAGTGCTATATATTTTTTTTTCTCCTGAAGATGGCTCTCTACAATCCACAATTACAATTGACGAGCTTAAAAGGCATCCATTTTGGTTGCAGTCCGTTTTAACAGTTTTTACTTATTTGAGTTTTTTTTCTTTCTTCTTTTTCACCTTTATATACACCAAATCAATTTAAAATTCAGTCCAGATTTATATAGTCCAAATTCCGTGTTACGTTCCAATTAAGTTTCAATTTAAAGTCATTAACCAGTCCTTTCTATTACCAATTTTTCTTCTTTTTTTAAAAAAAAATCTTCCCTTTAGAGTTTCCAAATTAAAAAAGAATCTTTTCGGGTTCTTGGTTTTTATAAGTATTTTAAATCCAAAACAGACAAATTTCTAATCGGGTTCTGTTACTTTATAACTTCTGCCTTAGTCTTCTTCTTCCATCCTTTTCCACACCTATTAGCCGCTAATATAACGCCAGGACATTTACAATTGTTTTAAAAATCCTTTTTTTCCCTTCCTGCCTATGAGTTAGATATCACTCACCTGGCATCAATATTCCACTCAATTCTCTGCTCCTGCACATTGCTTATTCCGGTTGCCCCAGCTTACTGGCGGTCGTAATGGCCGCCACCCCCGCTGCAAAGTCAGAATTTCCCCTGACCTCTGAGGAACTTGCCTGTTCCTCTTGGTCTTCTGAGGTGCCTCTCTTTCTTCCCTGTCCCTACAGGACAGTTCTGGTCTGAAGACCCCTCTGCAGCGGTTCGTCAGCCTGAGATTTTATGGAACTCATCAGAGCCCGCTAATCCCTGACGCTTCCAGTCGAATCCCCATTCAGGGAGTCTTGACACTCAGCCATTCATCCTCTGTCATCTCAAGATTGGACAATTGCAATGTATTTTACATGGAGTTAGTATCTGGAAGCTTCAGCTGGTACAGAGCGCGGCCATGCAAGCCATACTGGGTGTCTGAAAAAGGGCACATATTGTTCCCTTGTTCCCTGAACTTCACTGGGTATCAGTTTGTTTCTGGGTCCAATTCAAAGTGTTAGTCATCACCTATAAACTTGTACATGGCATAGGACCAGGTTACCTACAGAACTGGCTTTGCCCAAATTTATCAGCCCAATCTCATCAGCCCGTCTCACTTGATCTGGCAGGGAAGATATGCTACAGATCCTGTTTTGATTGGCAGGGTCTAGAAAGAGAACCTTCTTTGCTGCTGTCCCCACTGTGTAGAATTCCATGCCCCAGAGGTGAAGATGGGGCAGGTGGGTAGGTTCAAACGGCCCGGCAGGGTCCTGAGCAGACCTGCTTGACATTATTGCTCTATTGCGATCTCACTCTAGCAACAGCGATGCAGCCAGCTAACCCTCTGCTGCCATCCAGTAGCAAGCCTGGTTGAGCTCAGGCCCACAGCAGAGCTCACCACGGCGCCATCAGGAAGCAAGCCCACCTGGCCACGTGCCCAACCTCCCAGGATGGCAAGACCCTCCCCTTGGGCATACTACCCTGGGCCCAGCTGGGCTCCAGGTTACTGGCCTCCAGCTTGGGTGCCACCGCAACCACCTCCTCCTTGCCCAGCCACACCTCCCGCCATGAAAACCACCTTCGACAGGGACCCAGAGAAACTAGTGTTCTTTATGAACCAGGTGTGGGCTCATCTAGATGACCACATGGCAGCTACCCAAGTGACCAAGCGATAGTCCGCATTGTGACAGCAAACCTGGAAGGGGAGGCAGCCGAATGGGTGACCCAACTCCAGGCAGAGCTGGAGAACAATGTCTAGGTTTGAGGACAACTCCCAGGCCCTGCAAGCTGAAGCCGAGATCCGCTAACTAAAGCAGAGGGGCCGACCCGCCAAGAAATATGTCGGAGAGTTCTGACGAGTGCCTGGAAGGCTACGGCAGTGGCCAGAAAGACTACTGGTATACTTCTTCAAAGAGGGCCTGGACTGCTAAATGTGTACGTTTATCAAGGAGTCCCTGATCAGATCCACAAGTGGTATTAGATGGCAGCAGCAATGGACCTCGAGCTCAAGTGATGCAAATAGTGTGAAGCCACGGAGCCAAAGCCAAAGATCCAACTGGCAAAGCAACAACTGGGGAGATGATCAATTCCTATTCAAACCACAGACTCCTCCAGTGGAGCTTCGGGACTGCCCATCAAATGCTTTCGCTGTGGCCAGCAAAGCCACTGCTAAGTGCCTCGCTCCCCCTTCCCAACCTAGGGGGAAGCCTCCAGAGCCTGCCAAGGGAAAGAAGCCCCCCACCCCACCCGGAAGCCAAGGAAGGGGAAAGTTTGCATGTCAGGCCATTAAGGTCTTGTCCCCCTCCAGTGAAGGGGAGAGAACTCCAACTGGGGACATCTGGCAGCCAGTGCCCTACGACAGCGAGGATGAGGGGGAGGACGACCCAATGGTAAGTGAAGCCATCCATCCCTTTGCCATCCCCTCGAAAATCATAGCACCAAAATCCAGAGCCTGGGGTATGTAGAGGCCATAATAGATTCAGGATGCACCCGCTGTCTAATCAGCTTGCAAACTGTCCTGAAGCTAGGAATCAGGGTGAGGACCCTGACCCAACCCATAAGATTCAAACAAGTTGACAGATCATTGATAGGGGGAGCCCCCGCCACTCTCCTTACCGAATCAGTGAGCCTAGAGATGGGCAGCACTGGGAAAACATCCACATCATGGTGGTGCCAAAATCTTCACCAAAGTAGATATACAAGAGGCATATTAAAGAGTGAGGATTAAAGAAGGGGACAAGTAGAAAACTGCATTTAATTGCCCCCTCGGGAGTTTCCAATTTAAAGTCATGCCCTTTGGGCTGCATGGCCTCCCTGCAGTATTTACGCAGCTGATTAATGAGGTGCTACATGAACACCTATACAAGGGGGTCTTCGTATTCTTAGATGACATTCTCATCTTCACTGAGACACTGGAAGAACACATCAAACTGGTGTGCCAGGTGCTCAAGAAATTCCTAGCCGCGAACTTATATACTAAATTGTCTAAGTACAAGTTCCATTAGCCCAGCCTAGACTACTTAGGGTATTGTGTGTCCAGTGAGGGGATAGAGATGGACCCAGGGAAAGTCAAAGCCATCCTGGACTGTCAACCTCCTCAAACCCGGTTTGAGGACCCGGTTTGTGGGGGCAATAAGCTGACTTTGTATAAAATATACAAAAGTATGAAGGCTATTGCTTAATGCATTGTAAGCCGCCCTGAGTCTCCGGAGAAGGGCGGCATATAAATATAAATTTAAAAAAAACCCACAAACAGCTCCAAAGCTTCCTGAGATCGCCCTCCCAATCATCAAACTACTAAAGATGGGAGGGAGGAGTGAAACCACAGCCAGGTCAGCCCCTTAAATGGACCCTGGAATTCCAAAAGGCATTTGAGACGCTCAAAAGACTATTTGCCAAAGAACCGATCCTTAAGCACCCAGACCCGGACCAAGTGTTTGTTATCCAAGCAGATGCCAGGGACGTAGCGGTGGCTGCAGTCCTCCAAAAAAATGCAGAGGAGAACCTTCAACCATGCGCATACACCTCCAGAAAACTAACAGAGACTGAAAGGAGGTGGGAAAAAGAAGCATACACAGTTCGCTGGGCTCTGCTGACCTGGCACCACTTCCTTGAAGGGAGCCAAGTGCCATTTGAAGTATGGATGGACCATCAGAACTTGGAGGAACTTAGGACCCCATGGAAGCTCTCACCAAAGCAGATCCAATGGGCGCAGTACTTCAGCCACTTCAATTTCACTTAAAATACATCCCAGGGGGGAGAAATCTTTTAGCCAACACTTTGTCACGAATGCCACAATACAACAGCAAGTGTGAAGAGGTGGTCCACACTATGATGCCTCCCCCCCCCCCCCCGCCAGCAAGCCAAACAAGTCACAACCAGGCAGCAAAGGTGGAAAATTGACAAGGGAGGGGGTTTGACTCAACAGTTAAAAACCGAGCTGACCACCGATCCATAGTACCTGGACAACAAGGAGCTATTGATCCTCAGAGATAGACTTGCCTGGAAGGACTCTAAACTGTATGTCCCCAACAACCTGCACCTACTGCAAAGGAGCCAGCAAGCAGGCAGGCCACTTCGGCTTCCAGAAAACCCTGCGCTTGGCCAGGAGGCAATTTTGGTGGCCAAAGATGAAAGGAGATATTGAGGACTATGTCAAGAGCTGCACTACATGTGCCACAATGAAAAAATGACCAGGGAAGCCCCCAGGACTGCTCCAACAAATAGCTTGCTGGCCATGGGAAGAAATAGCCATGGATTTTATAGTAGAGGTTCCTGAGAGTGGGGGAAGTACAGTCATCTGGACAGTGATTGACCTCTTCTCTAAGCAAGCCCACTTTGTAGCCTGCTCCAGTCTTCTGTCAGTCCACAAGCTGGCCAAACTATTCATAAAGCAGTTTTATAGGCTGCACAGAGTTCCTAGGAGAATTATCTCCGACCGGGGGGTCCAATTTACAGCCAAATTTTGGAGGGAGTTTTGGAGGGAGTCCATTGCTGACCTCTGCCCCATCCAAGCCTTAACGGAGCCGCAGAACACGCGAACATAATGGCAGAACAATACTTAAGATGCTATGTTAATTATCAACAAACCAATTGGCCAGACCTGTTACCATTTGCTGAGGTAGCATAAAACAATGTGCACAGCAGCACCGGGTTAACCCCTTTCCAAATCATTAGTGGCATGGTGTTTGTACCCATGTCAAAACTCCCTAGAGAGCTACCCTCCTCCATGACAATGAATGGATGGTGTCACTGAGGGCAGCAAGGGAGAACATAAAAGAAGGCTGCCAAAAACCCCAAAATTGCAAGCTGATAAACATAGGTCCTCCCAACCACCCTTTCGAATAGGGAGTAGGGTTTACCTCTCCACCAAGTATTTGAGACTAAAACTACCCTGCACAAAGCTAGGACCCAAATTCATAGGCCCCTTCCCCATCATAAAGATTATTAATCCTGTCACGGTGGAATTGAAGCTTCCCTGCCTCCTGTGGAAAGTGCATCCCGTCTTCCACCGCAGCCTGTGAAAGCCGGCAATCAGGTCTCAGCTGAGGCCAGTAGACCAGGCTGCCTCAAAGCCAGTCGTAGTTCAGGGAGAAACACATTATGAGGTAAAGCGAATCCTGGACTCCAGATTGTGTAAAGGAAGGCTCTAATACCAAGGGGTACCAGTTGTCCAAAGCCATCTGGGTAAAGAGCTGGGATGTAAAAGCAGATAGACTAACCAATTTCACAATAAATACCCTCAAAAGCCAAAGGCACCTCTGGGAGAGGGGAGCGGTGGATGATTGAAAATGTAATTTCTCTCCATTTGAAGTTTTCAGGAAATTCTCTCCAATTAAGGGGGGAGGTCCGACTGTCAACTCTGAAGCAAACCTGGCTGGAGCCATCTTGTGCTGCCTCACAGTTGCCACAAAGCCTGAGAAAGAATGGGAGGGGGAAGTAGATAGCCCAGCTTACAGTCAAAATAAAATTTTTTCCTGTGAGAACCAGGGTCATCATAACAGGTGGCTGGTGAAGGAGGAGAGAAGCCTGCCACCTATATTCATTGGATAATGTGACTGATGACACTGGGGAGTGGGGAAGTTTTATTCTTTTAATTAGGTGAAAACTGCTGGAACTTTCAGAGTTGGTTTTCACCTCCTATGCTGATATGATGTATCCAATAAACATGTTCTTTGGGGAATCTACCTGCCTTGGAGTTCTGATTTCAATGGGTGCATTACTCGGAACCCTGACAAATGGCATAAGCAATTGTGTTGGAATGCAGGAACGGAAATTGTTTCTAACAATAGCAAAATTTCCCTAAGAAGAGCACTAGATCCAATCCATTTTATAAATAATTATAAATGAAGCTGTCAGTATTTGAACTAAAGATGACTTAACAATTTTTCCCTTTTTTGTCTTGTAGGGTACTGAAAAGTTGTCTTCAAAAGAAATGAAAGTCAATCAAGGCAAAAATGGAAATAAAGTTGTTAGAAAAATTGCAGAATTTGGATTTTCACCGGAGGAAAATAAAAGTGAAATCAAAGTTGAAAAGGAACACAAGAGAAGAACGTCTGCCTCTTTCCAATTGGAGGTTATCCAGCCAGATGTTGAAGGAAAATCTCAATTTGAGATGGCAGAGGCCAGTCTAGAAGAACCTCAAAAGCAAAGGAATGTACTTAAAAATGAAAAACATATTAAAAAAGATGAGTCAGAAACACCAGGTGTTAAGAATGTACTGAAGAAAGAGGTCAGATCATCAAAAGATAAAAATGAAAAAGAAAGAAGTCTTTCTGAAGACAAATCATTAATGAAGTATAAATGTAAAGGAGATAATGTTCAGAAAACAAGTGAAAATGTTGAAAATGTACCATCTGAGAAGAGCATAAGAAATGAAGAAACTGTTGTGAAAAATAGTCAGCTAGGAAAAGTTTTGCCTGATGATAAAACTGAAAAGAAAAACAAGCATAGAAGTGAAAGAAAGGCTTCCATGAACAGCAAAGAGATGAAAAACACTTCAGAAAAAAGTGAGATTATACGTAAAGAGAACAACAGAAAAGAGAGGCAGCTTTCCACAGAGAAATTGAAAGCAGAATACAAATCCAGGAAGTTTCCAAATGATTCTAGGCCACCAAAAGAGTCACAAAGTGCCTCAAAGACTCATGTTTCTTCTCTAACATCAAAACGAAATGAAGAAGAAAAGCATGATGCAGAATCATCCAATTTGGATCATATTTTGCGGCAAGGTGATAATTTACACAAAGTCAGGCGAAGATCAAAGAGTGGCTTAGAAGAAAGGATCGTATTAAAACCGATGTCCAAGAGTTACAACAAATCAGCCAAAGTACCTGAAAGTGAATTACAAGAAAGTATATCTGTGCAGAAATTGGACAAAGATAAACATTCAGAAGAGAGTGATCCAGATAAACAATCTAAGTTCAAACAGGAAATGAAATTTTTTGAAGAAAATTCCACTGAGTTGGAAATGGAAAGTGAAGCACATTCACTTAGTAGTTTCCAAAAAGATGCTAATCATAAAGTTAAGGGGCAGTTGGGAGAAAAAATAAGAGAGAGAAGTAAAAGTGATAAATATTTGAATACTTCCAGACTGGAAAGGAGATTGTCAGCAGATAATCACAAAAGCAAAAATTTTAAGCATAATAACAAGGACATGAAAAAGAAAGAAGATGAGGGCAAATCAGAAGACAAAGGCATTAAAGAAGTAGAAAACAATGCAAAGATGCCAGAAAATCTGCACACAGAGAAGAAGCCTATTAAAAGATTAAGTAATGAACATCAAAAGGCGAATACATCAACCCAAGAAATAGATACGAGAGAGGAAAAAATACCAGCTGTCACAAGCCCTTTCATTTCTTTTCAAAAGACTACTGAGCACTTACTGTATTCTGATCAAACTCAGGAGCCAATTGAGGAATATTGCAGTGATACTCATAATCAACAAAGCCAAATTGAGAAAGAAAGCAGTAACAATTTACAGGGAAAAGCTGAATTGAAAAATATTGTCAAAGACCAAATACATCATCATTTAAGGTCTGAATTCAATACAACATTATATTCAAATTTCAGTAACTCTGAAGAAAAAGTGGAAGTTTTATCTACTAAGGAAGTAAATGTATCAAGTGGCATCTTCAGGCAGATTCCAAAGGATTTAAGTTGTTTTGAAAAAGAACAGCATCATGTAAATGCTGCTTATGAAGAAACTGATCACGTTTTACCTGATGCTGTTCATGAAAATGAAAAATTAAAGTTTCATGGAATGACTGAGGATGGTCATAGTCCAAAGAATCTTACAAGTAGAGGTCATCAAAGTTGGAAAAGTAGTTCTTCAATAAAGAGTTTAACAAGGGAATGTGCACATCAGAAATCTATGGATGTAGATCTTCCAGAAATCACAGAGTCTTCAAATAATGGCTCTAAAGAGGGATCTTTGAATAGATCTTGTGCTAAATATACCATTTCAGATAGTCAAACCCTTGCTGTTAAAATGAAATTTTATGATAACATCGTGCTCAATACAAACCTGAAAGATGATACTGCCAATATAAGAATTAAAAATTCAGAAGACACAATACATCTACCTTCTAAACTAATACCTAGAAAAAGGATAAGTTCTGTAGGAGGCATTCAGGAAATTACTAGGCAAAAAAGAACTGGAAGTGCATCAACTAGTATTTTAGAGAATGATAATCTCATAGGCTCAGAAGCAGCATCTACAAATAGAAGTGCAAACAAATATGTTTTAATCAACTTGGAGAAAGTAGAAAAGGATCATTTCAGTGAGGATATTGCAGAATACAAACTGAAAACAGAAAAAGATCAGAGTATTAGTAATTTAGTAGAATTATCTTCAGGTTCAATGTCCAAGAATGTTCCAGGAAAAAAAATCAGAGTATCTGCACTCATCAAAGGAGGAAATGATATAAAAGAAGTTGCTGAAGATAATAATGAAAGCAGTGTAGTAGGCAGTAGTGTAGAAGGTGTCCATTGCATTGTTAGTCACAGTAGCATGGAAACTGATGCAAATGTTATAGGAACTAGCACAGAAAGACCTACTGAGAACCCTTCCATAGCTGATAGTATTAGAGAAAACCATGGAGATGAAGACATGTCAAATTTGCTGACCGAAGGTGAAGCCATCATTACTTGCTCAGAAGAACAAAGAAAGGCTCATTTAAGTTGTGCAAGTATAGAAGCAGATGAAGGTTTCACTTTGGGCCCTTGGATCAAAAGTAAAGAAAATGCCCATTCTGTAACAGAAAAAGCAATTGGTGAGTGGACTGTCACAACGGCTGAAGAAAGTGGTGCTGTTATGGAAGAGCTTGCAATATGTGAGAGTTCTTCAACCAGTACAAAGGAAAGAGAAAGTGGTGAATGCACTGTGAATTACATAGAAGAAAGTACAAAGAAGGCAATCAATGGAAGAAGAGATGATCAAAGTGTGAATAGCTGTGTAACAGAAGAGAAAGATGATGCTGTAACCAGTGCAAGCTCTGAACAAAAATGTATGGCTTCCAACTATGTTGATATAAGCAAATTTGATGGCAGTGCCACATGCACAGGTGAAATAGAAAGTGATGGTGCTGTAACCAGTGCAGGTACTGAAGCTCAGAATCAGTCTATGATGGGTGAAAATCCAGATACCTTTCAGAGTAACTCAGTTCAATCTGAACAGGCTAAAGCAGCTGAAGGCACTGTGACTTGTACAGCTATAGAAACTGAGCACATTGGTTCTGTTATTTGTTCAGTGACTGGTACAGATTCACAAGAGAATGCTGTAACTGGGCTTTGCCCTGAAATGGTAAATAATATCGCGACAATATCCCATGCTGATAAAAGTGAAGACATCGTAAATGGTGAAAGTGCTGTCACTAGCACAGGAATAATAGCAGAAGATGATCCTGCTTGTACTCTTTTGGAGGAAAACCAGAAAGGGTTTGTAGGAGTCTCAGACCCAGGAGAAAAATATCAACTTGCCACAGACAGTACAGAAGTTAGAACTGAAACAAATGCTGTTGAGGTCAGTCAAGGTTCATATATTGATGATGAAGGTTGTGTAACCAGCACAGGTGAAAAAGAAGAGGATGAAGAAAGTGAAAATTTTGTAACCAGTACAGGAAGAGGCAATGAAGAAGCAGAACATGTGTTGGCTTGTACAGGAACAGAAGAAAGTGGAATGTTGCTTATTAACATGGGAAATACAGAACATGAAAGTTCTGTCTGTCTATCTACAGATCAGCTTGGAACAGGGTTAGATGAATATTCTTTAAATGCAAATAAAAGTTCTATTGATATTATGGCACGCTTATCAAAAGAAATGAAGGTTGATAGTGTTTACAATAATATAAAGGGGACAGTTGCAAGTAGCACCACTAGCGTTGGCATAAGTAATGAAAATATGGCATTTGTCTCCCCGAAAGAGGATTCTCTGTTTACCGAGACACTTAAGAGTAACAATGAACTCTTAAATAAACAAAGTATAAATCAGCCATTGGTTAGTGAAGAGAAGAGTGAGAACACTGAATCTTCCTTGGATAATAGGAAATGTGGAGAGCTGATTAAGATAATATCTAAGGAAATAAATATAGCTTCCGCGTCTGCTAGTGAAAATGATAAAAGTAAAGGCGAGACTATCTCTACAAGTGGGCCCAAATTGTGCTGTATTTCAGCACATTCTGCCAAGCACAATGAACCAACATTACCACTTGTTGCAAGAACAGTTGAAAACTTAGAGGAGGTCAAAGGTTTGCTAACATCTGAAGATTTCAGTTTTCCTGCACCAAGTACAACTGTCAAATATATGAATCAAGATGGAGATGTTATGAAATCTATTAAAGTTTCTACTAGTATTTTAGAAGAATTTGAAACTCCAACGCCAATCGTAACAGTGAAAGATACTGTACTTGCTACTAACAGAGTTGTAGAGAAAACCAGCAGCATTGAGATAAATGCCATTCATATGCCCAGTGTATTCACTGGAGGAAGTGATGAAATCCAGGTGATTGGTAATAAAGAGGGAAGGGTTGAATGTGCTACAATTTCCACAAGTATAATTGAAGACACAGAAACTCCTGTTTCAGAGGAAGGCACTGAAGACATTGCTCAATGCTTTGATCTAAGACTGGAGCAAACTACTGATACCACCACAATCTCAACAAGTTCAGTAGAACATTTTGAATTTTCTGCTGAGAAACAAATTAATCAGATCTCTGTAACAGAAGGAAAATTGAATTTTGCTCAGCTTGCAACTGAGATATGTAATAGAGTTACACATAGTGTAGTTGTGCCAATAGAAACAAAACACAGAAGTGAAAATACAGTGGTCTCCCCAAAAGTAGAAAAGTACAAGACTGTTCAAGAAGCTACAAGCCAAGAATCTGAATTAGATGAAAGTGACATGCATTTACTTACAAAAGTAGGAATATGTCATGGCATTGAGTTCAGTATTATTAATAGCAGATCTGATCAGATGTTTATTGCTTCAACTACAGAGGATCTTGCAAAGAATCCTGACAGAACAGGGGCTGCTGCCTCAGAAGAAATTCCGTGTATATTGATAAGCACAGAATTGGAAGAGAAAACCAGTATGTGCCCTGAAGAATTAGATCCCACTATGTTGACAGATTTAAAAAACAGTAAGAATTTAGTTGAATTACCTAATGATGGTCAAGGGATCCAGGGTGAGGAAGAAAGTAGAGAACCTTCAGTTATATCCAGGACTGATGGCAATAGTGAAAGCATAGAAATTTCCACAAGTGCAATGGAACCTGTTAATGTAGTTGAACTTCCCTGTGCAGAAATAAGTTTTGATTCCTGTGTCTGTCGTGGCCTATCTGCTGAAACACATATGGCTGGAAATAAATCCAAAGAAGATGGGAAATATATTGAGGTTCTGTCAAAACCTGCTGGTCTACTAGAAAAAAAATTGTGGAATGAGAAGATAGACTTTATTATTCACCAACCAGTATTAAAAGCTGAAGTTACTGAAGAAAAGGATGTCTCCAACTCCAGTTCATTACCATTTGAATTAGGAGGAAATTCTGAGAATGCTCAATGTAGCAAAGCTGATGTAAATGCTAAAGTACCAGATGCTCTTGTTCATGGAAATATAGAAAACAATCATGGTAAGAATTAAATAGAAGAGACTATCTGTAGCTCAGGGTTGAACTGTCAAGTCCTTGGTGTTCTCTGAGTTTGCTTGCTTGCTTGCTTGCTTGCTTGCTTGCTTGCTTGCTTGCAGATGTTTCATTTTCAACTAGTTAATACCATCACTGCAAATGAGTATGGGGTTTGCTCCCTGTTTATATACAGTACATGCCCAGCATATAATGTTCCTTGGATTAGAGCATTGTTTTCTGCTTGATTGTTTGCTTGGTGTTAACTCCTGCTTATCTGATTGTTAGAAAGAATGTGTTCCAGTCTTTCATCTCTTTTGAATGGCTTGTGAATATGGTTTATTTATATGTATCTCATCTTCCAGAAATTCCCTAGTATTTATGGGTTTGTTTGTTTGTTTGTTTATTAGATTTATATTGCCGCCTATTCGCCCATGGCGACTCAAGGTGGCTTACAGAATATAACCTTAGCTTCATCTAAGGGGCTCTTGGTTTTCCAGTTGAAACTATTATTAATTTTGTCCATGTGCTGTGAATTTTCAGCATGTCTTCCGATTGCAAGTTTGTTTTCATTGAAGTGTTCTGCTAGTCTTCTACCTGTCTGTCCTACATAGTTGTTAGTCCTTACACGACATATTGTAGATGACTCCTGTTTTTTTTCCTTCTATGATAGCACTTATCCTTGTTGGTTCTGTACTGGGTTGAGTCGTTTTTGGAGTAGCATAATAGGTTTAATCACTGTAGTGGGTTGATAACTTCTTGATCCTTGATAAAAGGGTAACACTACCATTCATCGAAAATTTCAGAACAGCCAAAGGTCTACTACAACCACACAGCATTACTGAGGCACATAAACCAACAAAGTCCTTCCAAACATCTTAAGTAAACTAAAAGACCCAATAGCCCAAAAAGAAAAATCAGAAATCATCTACAACATAAAAATAAGCTCTGTAATGGCCACTATGTAGAACTGGTATCAAAGTCAAAGCCCATGGGCCAAATCCGGCCCCTGGGGTGCTTAAATCTGGCCCATGGGGCCGGCCTGGAAATAACAAAGGACTGACACTCGGTGTCTCTGGCAGCCAAATGGGGCACAGTGGGGCGATGTGCCCCCCCCCCCCCCACCCCATCCCGTTTTCTACCTCGTTGGCCTCCTGCAGCACTCTGCTGGCCAAAACGGGGTGCGGGAGGTCCCTCTCCTTGGATATGCCATCAAGCTTAGTGAAGCATAGCGAAGATGGCAGAGCTGACAGCAAACAACCAAGCTCAGAAAGCACCAAGACTTGGTAATAATGGTAAAATTCTGAGGATTTTAATCTAATGCATACAAAACCTAATGATTTGAATTTAAAATTTTTTAATATAGTTTGGAATCAATTAACAAACTCAAGTTTCATCATGTTATGAAAGAAAGCTATAATAAGGGTTCCTCAGTACTCCCTGAGTTTGGTTGTTTTCTTGCAGACATTTCATTACCCAAATTAGGTAACATAATCAGTGCTAGTAGGGAGTGGGGTTTGCTCTCATTTATATTCTAGTAATTTGCCCTGTCAGAGTTGCTGGGCATGGTCTTGGTAGTCCTTTGGTTGGGCTGTTTACTGTTAGCTTGTTTGGGAGTTCCTTCATTGGGTATTGTTTGCTTCTTGTTGGACTAATGTTAATCTTAGCATTAATCTTGTCACCTGGGTGTTGATTGCTGGTGAGGTGGTGGTCTGGTCTTTTTGTTCCATTATTGGTTGTCTCTTTTGAATGGTATATAGATGTTGTTTACATCTTTATGCCTATTGATGGTCAATTTGTCAGAGTGCCAGGTTTCCAGGAATTCTCTAGTGTTTTGGACTTGATCTAGGATGGTCTAGGTTTCCTAGCTGAAACTATGGTTAAGTCTATCCACATGTTGTGAAATTAAGGAATTTTCATCATGTCTTCTGACTGCTAGTGGATGCTCATGGATGCATTCTGCTAGTCTTCTGCCTTTTGTCCTATGTACAGGATGTTGCAGTCCTTACACTCCTGCTTTCTGCTAGGTCTTTGGTTTACTTAGGACAGTGATGGTTAACCTTTTTGGTGCCAAGTGCCCAAAGCACGCACGCACACGCATGAATGCACATGCGTGTGCCACAACCCCCAAAATGCAATGTGAGTGCGCCTTGTGCCTGCATGCACGTTCCCTGCGCATGCGCCCCCCCCCCCCGCGCATGTGCCCTGGGCCCCCATTTTGGCTTCCAGGTTGGTGCAGGAGGATTTTCAGGCCCAAAATAAGGTGGGGGGGAGGTAACTAGGACTCGATGGGGGTAGAAACTGCAAAGATCGGAGAAGGCATGGAAGGCAGGAGGCAGCTAGGACTTGATGAGGGAGAAACTGTGGAGATCACGTCCTAGCTTTCTCCTGCATTCCTGCCTTCCTGCCTTCTCCAATCTTTGCAGTTTCTCCCCCATCTAATCCTAGCTGCCTCCTGCCTTCCACGATCTCCAAAGTTTCTCCCCCCATTGCGTCCTAGCTTTCTTCTGCTTTCCTGCCATGGAGAGGCATCTGCAGAGTGTGGAACCTGCAGAGATCGGGGAAGGCCCTGCCCCCATGCATGCGCGGCAGAGACCCGAACACCAGCTGGCCGATGGGAGGTGCACGTATGTGTGGTGGAGCTGGGCTGGGGCGACGGCTGGTGTGCCCGCAGAAAGGGCTCTGCGTGCCATCTGTGGCCATCACGAACTTAGGATGTTTTCAAGGGCTTTATTGGGTTGAGTGGTCAGGCACTTTTTGATGAAGTTGCATGGATATCCATTTTGTTGAAAGATGTATAGATGATTTGTTTCCTTTTTCTAATATTCAGTCTTGCTGCAGCATGTCTGTGCTCATCTAAATAGTATTCTTACACAGCTACTCTTGTGAGAGGTTGGGTTAATATATTAATAGTGGAACATTTGCTTGGTGTGGGTGGTTTTTCAATAAACTTGTATTTCTATATTTGCCATTGCTATCTCTGCTGATGAGGATATCCAGGAAAAGTACCCTGTTTCCCCTAAAATAAGACATCCCCTGATAATAAGCCCAATCGGGCTTTTGAGTGCATGCACTCAAATAAGCCCCCCCTGAAAATAAGTCCTCCCCGAAAATATTTAAACACATGCGCAGTCAGTCCCTGCCATTTCCTCTGGTTTCCTGCAAGCTCCCCAAAATAATAAAACTTTCCTGAAAATAAGGCCAAGTGCCTATTTCAGGGTTCAAAAAAATATAAGACAGGGTCTTATTTTCAGGGAAACAGGTAGCATGTTCTTTTCTTCTTCCCTTGTGAATTTTATATCTTTGAAGATGTTGATAGTTTCGTATGTGTTCTTTAGTTGGTCCTTTCTTATTATAACAAAGATGTCACCTTCATACTGGATGCATACTTTGGGTTGTATAGGTGCGAGTGCTATAAATAGATTAAATAAGAAGCATCTGAAATCAGGACTAAATTTCAACACTTTTATAATATTTAAATCAGTGGATGCCATGGCTTGAACACTGTTTTCTGCTTGTTGAAAATGTTTCTATTCCACCATTCAATTCATAATCTGTATTTCTGCTTATAAAAATAGAAAGCTAAATACATTCACAGCAGAAATAAATAACCCAGATATACATGGCTACAAAAATAGAAAGGTCTGTATTTGGGTGGGTAAAGGTCTAGGTTCTAGAAAACTGATGAAATTCGGGAGTTCTTGGTAAGGACAAGAGCAACCTCTGAGACACTCTTTTCCAATCATTCAGGACATGTGGAGTAATCACATTCCCCTGAGGAATAAGCCTGTAAATGATTTTCCATTAATGTCCTTGTTTTAATGTATGTCCATTTTCATTGGAAAGACTAGCCAATGATGATTTCAAATGGTTAAATACAGAGTACAGTGAATCAAATACAACTGAGCTTTCCTGACAGCTTTAAAACATGAAAAATAACATATATTTAGCCCATGTTTCTGAAAATAGTTTTATAAGAAGGCAAGTGGGGGGGGGGAGTACATGATGTCACCCTGACACATGAAGTTGGTAATAGAAGATGTTATCCTGATGTTTACATGTCTTTGTCCCAAACGTTAAAAGAATATTAAGCAACTACCGTATTTCCCCAAAAATAAGCCCTGGCCCGATTTTCACACCTGCATCTAATATAAGCCCTATCCTAGTAGGTTAAAATATAATATAATATAATATAATATAATATAATATGATATAATATGATATAATATAATATAATATAATATAATATAATATAATATAATATAAT
>WNWU01000042.1:7684730-7713579 GCA_012654045.1 Ptyas mucosa | reverse complement strand
TAATATAATATAATATAATATAATATAATATAATATAATATAATATATAATTATGTTATGTTATATTATATTATATTATATTATATTATATTAATAATATAATATAATTTATAATATAATAAATATAATATAATAATATATAGCCCTAGTTAAGCCCGGTCCTACCATCTGGTTGCTCACGGTCGCAATGGCACCACCACGAGGTGAGGCGAGGTAGGTGGCGGGGGGGAGCTTCCGCCTCCTCCACCTGCCACTTCGATTCTGCACCACTGCCTGGTCTCTGTTCACCATTTCAAATGAAGCAGCTCTGGAAGCCTGCAGTTCTGCTGCCGTGTTTCGGGAGATGCTGGCTTTGCCTTCAGACGGGTCCATTTCAGTGCCTGGACCCCTTGGGGGGGTTTGCTTTTCCACCTGCTTTCCAGCTCTGTTGCATTTCTCCATCTCTGTAGAGCTTGGAGCATCACCACCCAGCTCCCCTCTCTTCTCCAAAGCATTCCTTTGCCTGCTTTCCAGCTCCGTTGCATTTCTCTGCCACCGCTTGCAGGGCAAACAAAGAAGTTTGTGGGACTAAAAAAAAGTTCAATCTGACCTTCCAACTTCACGAGATCTTTTCGCGGGAAGTTGGGAGGTCTGATTGAACTTTTTTTTAGTCCCACAAACTTCTTTGTTTGCCCTGCAAGCGGCAGTGAAGAAACGCAATAGAGCTGGAAAGCAGATGATAAGGTAAGATCTCTAGGCATTGAAACGGGCCCATCTCAAGGCAAAACTGGCATCTACTGAAATAAAGCCTCCAGACCTGCTGCCTTTGAAATGGTGAACAGGGACCAGGCAGTGCAAAGAGCAGCTATAGTAGGAGGAGGAGGCAGCTGCTGCCAGGCAGTTGATCTATGGAGTGGGGGGGGACAGAAGAAAGTTCCTCCAGCAGCAGATGTGGCTGAGGCCTTTCGCCGTCACTAGCTCCAAAAAAGTGTAGAAGGGCCAGGTAAGGGGACCGAGCCTCACCTGCCCATCCTCTGTAGCATGGAAGTCTGGCTTGGGAGGGGAGTGAAAGGGAAGAAGCAGGTGGGTAGCTATGTCATTGAATGGGTGGAACAGCTCTTTCGCTATCTCATCCAACTGTTGATGGGGGCAGAGCTGAGGATGATGTAGGATGGCATGGCGCCATCCCCGCCCAACCTTGCCTGGTCCGTTCATTATCCGACCTGCAGAGCTTGATGCTGATGGCATGAGGCCACAGCTGGAGCGACCCCTTCCCATTTCACCTGGCAGCGGAAGCCAGTAGGGCGCCTCCTGCCACCACTCCTATGCTGTGGCTGGGACTTGTGCCATCGCCTCATACCATCAGCATCAGGGTTCTGCAGGCCCCACCGTCCTTCACCAACCGTCTGGATGGGGCCTGCACTGAGATGGGCAGCATTGTGGGGCTGGAGGGGGCCTGCAACTGCAGGAAGGATGGAAGGGTCCCACGGGAGGCAGCAGACTCCTTCCTGATGGGGAAGGCCGGGCAAAGCTGGCTGGCACTCTGCAGGGCAGGCTGCCTATGTGCCCAGCTCTGCGCTCCACACCAGAAGCGGGATCGAAACTTTGGCTTCTCTCTGGAAGGGTGAAGTGACCTGACGGGCAAAAGGGTTTGACTGTCAGGATTCCAAGTAACACCCCCAATGAAAGAAAACTCCCGAGACTTGAAATTCCTCAAAGCTACATTTTATTAGAGATGTCATATTGGCACATCTGGGAAAACCTGAATCTGAAAGTTTCCAGGTTTTCCCCACCCAAAGAAAAGTTCAAGTCCCTGCCCAAAACTCCATCACATGACACAATCAAACTTCGTTCCAACTGGAGATGCCTTCCAGTTTCCAGGTGCAGGGCAAGTTGTCCTTGACTTCTTGAGAAAGGAATGTTATTATGACTATATATCACCCATGTTCCATATAATCCCCCCTCCCAGTTTCCCACACGTGTAAACGTGGCAGGTCTGAAGGCCTAATACAGAAGCTGGCTTCCAGGCCTGACCAAATCTTTGGGATCGAAACTTTGGCTTCTCTCCAGAAGGGTGAAGCTACCTGGTGGGCAGAAGGGTGTGCCTTTTTGCCCTGCTCTTTCTGCCTTTCTGTTTTCTTTTTTCTAAACGGACCTTTTTCCACATCCCATCTGCTTTGTCTTTTACTTTGTCTTTTTCACACAGGAGGCGGCCGCCCCGCCCCCTCCTTGGCTCATGGTCACAGCACCAGCCTGCCGGACACGCTGCACAGTTCCCTGTGTGGGGAAAAAAGACATTCCCCCCAAAATAAGGCCTCGTGCTTATTTTGGGGCCCAAAAGAAAATAAGACGAGGTCTTATTTTTGGAGAAACACGGTAGAAGGAATAGATGTTGTTTAAAATGACAAAAAGGAGCAGAATGTGAATAAATTGATTCTGTTCATATATTACACCATCACAAGCTGTTTCATTCAGTAAGAGAATTAGAGTGAAAAACCTTGGCAAAATAGGAGTAATTAAACTGATCTTAGGATTAGGAAAAATAAGGTAGAAATAATATATGATAATATGATTTATAAAAAGGAAATGGAATATTAGTAAAAGGCCTAATATTTAACACAGTTGAGATGAAAGAATTGAAAATTGTGGAAATAGATAATAAAGCAATTGTAAGGACTTGCCTCTCCTCTCTCTTCAAGAAAGCAGAAGTCTTGAAACAAGCATTATTTCAAAACAAAACTTTTATTGAGAGAAACTGATAGCAAAGAAAGGAAGGTAGGATCTGAAATTCCCACTTAGAACCATTAGGTTAAACGTTGCAGAAAAACCCTTCCCCTATGCCCAGTCCGAGGCGGGCCAATCCACAGGTGTGAAGTTGTTATGAGAACTCGAGCTGAGATGGTGATAAGATGTTCTCAGGCACCACTCATGGCCCCAGGCCTCCCACTCCCATTCCCAAGCAGGTACATCAAAGTGAGAGGAAGGTCAGAAACAGGAAAGAGGTTGTAAAGGAACATCCAGGGAATGGCAGTGTCCCGATAGGGATGTAAGGGACCTGTCAGCAATATAATATGTTGAAAAATGGAAAAAAGTTACATATTTAGATTTCAGCTGTGATAAAATGATTCTGCTGCAGTTTATCTTTTGGATAAATATATTAATAACTGAACAAAATAGAAAGATGGTTTTGTTTTTACTCTAGAACTTCATATTTCAAAAGTTCTGTTTGGAATCACATTGCCTCAGCAGAACCAAAACCTAGAACATCTGAGTTGTTCAGGTCTCAGGTGAAACACAATCTGGCATGGGCAAGTCAGGGCTGGTGGGTTTTTGCATTCATTAAGTCAGGCCAGTCTATCCTTTTGGACAGCATGGATCTAAAGTTCTAGCTGTCAGTTCATCTTTTCTGTTCTCGAAGAAATATGTGCCCACAGATTGCAACTTTATGTGGGAATCTTTTTCTTTTTCCTGGTTGTGAAGAAATATAGACCTGCCTTAAGAATGGTGAAAGAATGAATTAACTATTAAGTGGGGAATTGTAGAAAGGACGACTTAGCCTTAAGAAAGAGGACATCAAAGAGGACATCCAACACAAACATGAGCACAGAAAAATCTAATGAGCCCCATATAGAAAGCATTACAGCAGTCCAGGCGGGAAATGACGAGTGCCTGAGTGACCGTGTGTAAGGAGTCCCAATCCAGAAAGGGACGCAACTGGCGGATCAGGCGAACCTGATGAAAAGCCCCTCTGGCCACGGCCGTCATATGCTCTTCTAAAGACAGCCGTGCATCCAGGAGGACACCCAAGTTGCGAACCCTCTCTGTGGGGGCCAATAACTCGCCCCCAATAGCCAGCGATGGCACCAGCTGGCTATATCGGGACGCCACCAGCCACAGCCACTCAGTCTTGGAAGGGTTGAGTCGGAGCCTGTTATTCCCCATCCAGATCCGCACGGCCTCCAAGCACCGGGACATCATTTCAAGGGCATCATTGGGATGGCCTGGGGTGGAAATGTACAGCTGAGTATCATCAGTGTACTGATGGAATTCCACCCCAAAGCCACGGATGATCTCGCCCAGCGGCTTCACATAAATGTTAAACAGAAGGGTGAGAGGACCGATCCCTGCGGCACCCCGCACACAAGGCGCCTCGGGGTCGACCTCTGCCCCCCTGCCAACACTGACTGCATCCGGTCGGAGAGATAGGAGGAGAACCACCATAAAACGGTGCCCCCCACTCCCAGCCCCTCCAACCGGCGCAGCATGATACCATGGTCGATGGTATCAAAAGCCGCTGAGAGATCTAATAGGACCAGGATAGAAAAACAACCCCTATCCCGAGCTCTCCAGAGATCATCCACCAACGCGACCAATGCCGTTTCCGTGCTGTGCCCAGGCCATAAGTATTAAATAAATATTAAAATTATTAAATTTAAGCAAGCTATAATATTCTAATTGAAAAGAGTGACACAGAATAACATTCTATTACAAATGAAGGTGAATATACAGAATAATGTTGCAGGATCTAATCTAGGTTGATCTTTTGAGCTTTTGGACTCATGCTGGAGCCCATCCTCAGGGAAGTTCTTTCCAGTAGAGTGTGTCTTTGGGCTACTCTGTGTGTGGTATTTATATGGTGCCTGTTTTGTGTGGCTTTTTAGCCACATCCAGATTGGATCCTGCAGAATGTATTTGAATTTTAGATTGTTATCTCTGGAACCAAACCCCCTACTCCTGTTTCCAAATAAAATTTCAAAAAAAAAAATAATTTACTAAAATTGGCTTTATTCAGTCATCTGTATAGGGTAAAGTTGCCAGATAAGATTATAACCTATTGTAATTGTATTATAATTGCTTAAATTATTTTCATTAGACAGTAAAGTGGTACGTCCATTTGTGACTAACAGTCTGGAACCAAGGATGGAGACAGCAACCGACAAGGTACAATGGTGTTTTGAAATGATTAATTGTTTAAAGTTGTTTGTACTTAATTTAGAAGAAAACAAATATTTGAAATTAAGACTATTCAAGAAACACTGGACTGTAACGTGACAAAATGTTCCATGAGCAGATTCTTGTTGGGGGAGTCTGCCCATGCCTATATTTCTGCACCTTACTTGAAATATAGTGTCCATACCTAGTTGCTTGCCAACATATGGAAGTAGCACAAAACAGTTGCAGTCCAGTAACAGCTTTATAGAACATAGATGCTTATTAAAAAAATCCTAAACAACCTATGACCATTGAATTATCATTTTAGAGATATTTCCTTTCCTGAACAGAAACTGAATGACCAAGAGCAAAAAGCAATGGGAGTGGTAGTAACTTCATGCCAGCTTAACCATGGCTGACTGATCTTCTCAGCCTCCAGAGGGCTATGGTTGGTCCAGTCTAGATGATCTCCAATAGACAAAGGAAGGACTGGTCTGCCCAGCCTCCAGAAGATTAGGGCAGATCCAGTCTACTGAACCTCTAGGTAGTGGCACAACAGCATTTAAGTGACCACAAATTTGCCAAATTTCAATCCTATTGGTTTCTTTGGTCCCCAATTTATTAGTCATTTCATTAGTTAGCTCATTTGATTCAAAATTTGTTGCCTTGTGGTGTATTTTTTTTCTCCAGTTAAAGCAGCGGTTCTCAACCTGGGGATCGCGACCCCTTTGGGGGTCGAATGGCCATTTCACAGGGGTTGCCAAAGCCCGCTCTCGCCCCCCCCCCCCCACGCTTTCACTCACCCTCACCCTCTGCCTCTGTTGGATCACCGGTCGCTGGTTGCTTACCCCGCCCACTCCCAATCTATTGCTGCCTCCTGAGTCCCAGCTGATGGCTAAAGAGAAAAAAGCTGTTTAAATTCTTGCCGCGGGGCTTCAAAGGGCCGCCCTACAACTGATCAGTGTTAAAAGAAAACAAATGAGAAGATCGGTGCCTGCAAAAATAGAAAAAAACAGCCTCTTTCAGCTTCAACATAGGTTAATTACCATAAGATTAATCCACCTCCCGACTCTCAGCTGATTTGCTCTCAGCTGTTTTGCACAGGCTCTTTTGCAAGCTCTTGTTTTGCAAGCTCTTTGCATGCTGCAATTTTTGCAGCAAACTTTGCCTGCTGGAGCAATTTTTTAAAAGGAAACTGAAAGTAGAGCAGGGTCTTTGCTGCAAGGTGACAAAATGAAGCAGGGAGAGAGATTTCTTTTTCTTTTTCCTCACCAAAAAAGTAGGTGCAAAACTGCAAACAATGGGAAATTTAGGGCAAAAGAGGAGAGTTCAAGATTTTAAAACATACAAAAAAGCTCTATTTAACTAGGGAACTGTAATAATTGAGATACTATTAATTGTATATTGTGTTGAAAGCAGAAATGGTTAAGTTGTGGTTTGAAGGAATATATGGGGGAAATTATTTGGTTTATTATTATTGGTAAATATTAATTGATTTGTAAGAAATTGGATTGCATGGAAATAATTGGAATATTCATGTTCATATTGATTAATATACAAAAAGATAGTTATATAACTAATTGATTTATATTAAAATGTTGAATTTGTATTAAACAACTGTATTACATAATTAACCAATGTGAGGATTGATAAAAATAGATGACAATGTGAAGGGGTGTAATATAGAATAGAAATGTCAGAAATGACTTTTTTCAGCCCTCTGAGTAGTCCCTATACACATAGCCATGGCCACCCGGTCACATGCCCAGCTAGCCATGCCCACCCAGTAACATGACCTCCAAGCTACACCCACAAAATAAGCCACGCCCACAGAACCGGTAGTAAAAAAATTTAGAACCCACCCCTGGTTGGGGGTCACCACAACATGAGGAACTGTATTAAAGGGTCGCGGCATTAGGAAGGTTGAGAACCACTGAGTTAAAGGTTACAGACAAAAGAGTTTTAGTAGTACAGCATATAGATGTATATGTTTCATATATGTAACTGCACATTGTTTGAAGTATTCCAGCTTCTAATTCATTTGTTTAATTGAAATATATTTCTTGTGCAGCATAGTCACAGTACCTTCTCATTTGACTTCCATTCACTCTGTTGGAAGCTCTGTGTTTAGCTTTACACACACACAATTCCAGATAAGGCAAATCATGCAGAAGATGTATCTGTAACTCTTGCTTTCTCCCACATTGATTTTTTTAAAGGTTTGAAAACTCCCTTAGGGTTTAAGAGAGTTGGCAAGAGTGCATTTTCTATGTCACCATGCTTCCTGCCCTTGCTTTAGAGACAAGACAACAGTATATTATTGTTGTTATTCTTCTGCAGTTTACTCAGCAGCATGCTTACTTTCAAATAGAGGTATATTAGGTTTTGATACTGTTAAAGTTGAAAGAGATTTTTTTCTCTTTTCTTCATAACAGCTTCTGTATACAAATCCAGAAAAGGAACTTCAGTATGAAGAGAAACAGCCCGAAGAGGTTCTCAAAAGTAAATTCACGTTTTAAAGACAGTAATTTTTATGACAAGTCATAATTTGGTGTCAAAATCAATGAAACTACAGTATCTACATTTAACATAGGACTGTATATCCAGTCACTTGTAGTGTCTTGAGGTATTAAAAACGAAGCCTCAAAACCTCCATTGCATTTCTAGCAGATTTCAGTTGAACTGAAGTAAGGGACTTGAGAACAGTGGATCTCTTCTTCCCTGGAAGTCTCAAACAGAGCAGGATGGCCACTGGTTAATAGTGATGTAATTAATTATTTCCCTTAGCAAGAGGTGAACTAATTGAGATCAATAATCTTTTCCAACTCAATATTCTGTGATTCTAGTTGTGAAAAGTAATCTAAGGGATTTTAAATCTGTTTACAATATATGCCAGTGTGTGAGTGATCATAGAGAAGTGACAGTTGCCTTCTCGTTGATTTCTACTAACAATGCAACATTTCACTCAAAGGGCCTGACATAATTTCCTGCAGTTTTCAAACTTTTTTCAGGTCATGGAATCTGCTGATGAAAAAATACATTCTCAGAACACCTGACCAGGAGGAGCAACTCTAGTGAATAAAACATTTTAAAAATCCTCTTCTAGAAATTCTGTATACTCCTGTTTGCCCTCTGTTGTTGTGGGTATAATTGTAGTTTAAATAAATGATTCCTGGATACTTGTTGCTTGTACTCCACAAAGAATAGCTAAAATACATTTTCACATGTAAGTTTCTCCCGCCGCCACTGCTACCGGTTTGCACAAACTGGGGCGAACCAGTAGCAACCCATCACTGATGGAAATCTATGTATCTATTATTCTATATGACATTAAGTATTACAATTGTATTATTTTTTTTCCACTAGAGACATTTTTAGAAAGCTCCTTCGTTTGATAAAAATCAGCCTAAGTAAAAGGAAGTTGTTCAAAAGACAGTCAATGTCTTCTGTCAAAGATGTGTTTGCAGAGCAGACTAAGAGCTTCATAATCCAAAATTGCAAGGAATGTAAACACCCGGTTGCTGTTTAATGAACAAAGATCTAACTCTTTATTTGATGGTATATTTTTAAAACTGAAAGATTATTTCCTTTGTATCTTACGTAGTAATAATAAAAGAAACCATGTGCATACTTAAAATGATTTTAAATGAGCATTCACAATGAATAATTAGAATAGCAGACGTTAGCTGTATTCTAAGTTTATAATAGGAAGTTCCAGTAAACTGGAATTTTAAACAACTGGGAGTTGCAAGCTTCCTGTCAGTGACTCACCTTGACCTTTCTATCTCCTGGGCCTCTTTCTGCCTTGGAGTGAACAAGTAGGGAGTATCAGAATTTGACCTTTCCAATTCTTCGTTGCTGCTTTGCTTTCTTGGGGTTTGTGCAATCTGGTTAATAAGAATATGGGAGCCAAGTTAAAGTCCTCTCTTAATTCCAAAATCTCTTCTGCTGCACTTAAACATGATCACTCTGTTATCTTTTCAGACAAATGATGATGAAAAGAGAGAAGTGTAATTATTACCTTAGGATACTTTAATTAAAGGAGCTCATTAAATAGAGAATACAACATATTTCCTTCCCATCCAGGTAGAATTTTTTCCAACAAATTAGATATATACAAATATCCTTGATTTATGACCACAGTGGAACCCATCAGAGGTATCTGATGTGGTTTTGCCTAACTTCACCTGCTGCTTCTTGTCTGTTAGGAAGCTTATGATCCATGTACAAGTGTGGTCAGGTACAGCTAGCTGATTTAGTTTAGTTAGAAGAATATCTGGAATGATGGTATTAAATGCTGAGCTGAAGTCTACAAAGAGGACCTTTGCATAGGTCTTTGGAGATTCAAGATGTTGTAGGATATAGTGCAGCAGCATCTGTCGATCTATTTGCTTGGTAGGCAAATTGCAAGAGGTCTAACAGTGGATCCGTGATGGTTTTCAGGTGGGCCAGCACTAGCCTTTCAAAGTTCTTCATAACTACAGATGTAAGAGCAACCAGTCTGAAGTCATTCAGTTCCTTGATGAAGGATTTCTTCAGCACTGGGATGATAGTAGAGCATTTGAAGCAAGAAGGAACATAGCACATCTCTAGTGATTTATTGAAGATGGGGGCCAGTTGGTCAGCACAAGCTTTTAAGCAAGAAGCAGTTATCTTGTCTGGGCCTGGTGCTTTTCCTGGCTTTTGTCTGTGAAATAGACCTTGCATCTCATTCTCTGTAATCACTAGAGGTGGTGGGCCCAATGGGATGGGGTAGGTTGTAGGAGGCTTAGCTGTTTTTGGTGTGTCTGAGATGGGGATTATGGAGTTGGGTGGCAGTAATTTTCTACTACTAGTAGTTTTCTACTAATACATCACATCAACATTAGATTCTGATTAATACTTCTATATTTCTGTTTTTGTTTTTTAGCCTTTGGAAATACACATGCTATGGTCATAACAGAAGCAATAGAAGGTCAAATTCTTAAAGAAAAATTATCAGAGGTATGCACTGGGGTTTAGGGTTAGGGAGTGTTTGCTTGTTTTAATTATTGTGGGATTTTGTCTTCATTGGGAAATGGTTTTTTTTTTAAATCCTCATTTTCTGAAAATGGGTAGGTGAAAGTGAGTTTCAGATAGATAGCTCAGTGTTATTTTAAAAAATATTCCTGTAAGATCACTCTGTCAAAGGTATAATATTTGATGAAATCTCCTGGTTCAAAGGCAACGTGTTGAAACACATGAACTGTTACTTCACCCTGCTACGACTTCTCCCTGGTTTACCTGGAAGGCTGTTGTCAGCTGGCCAATCCAAGAAGGCAGTCCTTGTCCTCATTTCTCTTCTCCTTTGGTTGCAGCCAGAAAGACCTGATCAGAACGAAGAGAGTTTCATGCCAGAAGCAATGAGGAGTCCTACTATTGAAGAGGGTAAATGGGGGAGTTCAAACCATGGCCTTGCTTGATTAAGATAATGGTGCAAACAAGTTTTCATCCTTTTGACTACACTTTTGGAAATCATTTCAAGAAAATATTAATGTCATTTTACAGATGGTGGTACACAATGCCAGATTTTGGAAGAGGAGGCCAAACAAGAAATTAATGAGGTACTGTGTGATTCATTAAAATACAGTGCAAGCAATACATATTATGGGCACATAATTATCACTAATGATAGATAGTTTTCTTTTTTACACCCAGTATCATTTCTGGATTTTTGTATATCCCTGCTTGGAATGGCAATTACTATTTATAAATAAAAACAGAGAAGAATCAACTTACTGTATTTCAACTGTACTCATGCTCACTTGCAAGGTCTAATATATCCTTGTGGTTACAATTACTGGTTTACAAAGCCATCTTGCTTTGTACCTTGCCCCAGATGATGGTATGCAGAAAGTCTGAAACTGAGAGGGGACAAAGAGAGAAGCACTTCATTTATTGTAACCAAAAGCAGCCAAAATTGCTTAAATTTGAAAAGGAGGTAACTTGGTAATCTATGTCAAGTGAATTGAAACAGGAAGATACCAGTCATATCCCTTGTCCTGAGGATCTTTCTGAGTAAGTAGAATGAGTTAATGCAGGGTGATGCAGAGAGCAAATTGCCGGTGCTTTAGCAGTATTAAATGGGGATTATTCTCTTTCATCAGCAGTTATTTATTTATAATTCTCTAGGAAAAAACTGCCAACAACTCAGAAGAAATGCCTGAATGTCATGCTGTGGCTGGGAAACATTCCTCAGAATCTGTAAAAGAAAAAGGTGATACCAAGTGTGGTGCTTTTGAGTTTTCCATAAAAAATAGTAGCCCACAAGTAACTATTATTTGCATGACCCATTTAATGAATGAGAATTTGTTTACATACATTTCAATTTTTGAGCTGATAATGGTGATACAGTGCCTAATATTCCGAAGAGGCATGGTGGTGCAATGGTTAGAATGCAGTATTGCAGGCTAATTTTGCTCACATTGCCAGGAGTTTGATTCCTTTGATCCTGATCCTGACCGGCTCAAGTTTGACTCAGCCTTCCATCCTTCCAAGGTCGGTAAAATGGGGACCTAGATTGTTGGGGGCAATATGCTGACTCTGTAAATCGTTTACACAGTGCTGTAAAACATTGTGAAGCGGTATGTACGTAAATCTAAGTACTATTGCTACTCCAGAAAATTTGAAACTTCAGCTTGAAAAGCCTTTCAGACAAGTTATTCAAAAGGTGTACAGTGATCCTTTTCTTCCAGCAGTTGGCTGTACAATCATAGCAGTAGAATTGCAATATTTATATTTATATTATAATAGTTTCCTTGAATATTATTTTTCCTTATACTCCCTACTTAGTTACCTGGACATGGAATCTACAGACACTGCTTAAAAAATTATTCAGAAGTGACATGGAAAGGATTAACATTAACATTTAGCTGTTACTCAGAGGTGTCTGCAGAAGGGCAAGGGATAAAATGGGTGTAATGATTTGTATCAGATGATGGGACACAAGTATGCAGTCTTAGCATTTTGTGATGCCATTGCTACCATGTTTTCCCAAAAATAAGACCCTGTCTTATATTTTTTTGAACCCTGAAATAAGCGCTTGGCCTTATTGCCATGCGCTCAAAAGCCTGATTGGGCTTATTATCAGGGGATGTCTTATTTTGGGAAAAACAGGGTATGTATGTGGTATTAGTGTTACCTATTTGCTACTTAGGATGTTATTTGCCTCCTAGGATGTAGGAGCTGTTTCCTACTCCTTTTCAAATAGATAAATTAGTTGTAAGATCAAATTTGAGTTGGCTGTCTGGTCACTGGGACCAGAGATTTACTTTTCCAAGCTAAATGATTGAAGCCTAGGAAATGGGTCCCTTGTCAGTTAACAGGAGTGCTGATTTACCACTAGCTTATCAAATACTTAGAAGCTGAGGGTTTGGCAGCACAAGGAAACGACAGCCAGTGGCCAGCCATCAACCAATCAGCCAATAAGAAGGCCCCACATAAACACGATTCACAGAACAGCCCAAAGCATGTATTCCAGTAGAGAGAAGTTCCCTGGAGATGGGCTCCATCATGAGTCCGAAAACTCGGAAGAGTAAATCTCTGGTCCCGTTGACCAACCTAAATTTGATCTCACATCATTATCCTGGGACACGGATATTTGCCTTCATTCATGAGATAAACCATTCCATGTTGGGAATATTGTGTTTAACAAGACAAAGTAGATAGGTGGTTTTCTATTATTTGACATTTCTGTCCTGTAGAAGCAATATGCTTATTTCTATTTTTTTGAACAGTTAGTTCTGGATTAATTTTTAGCATAATAAATAGCCATATAAATGTGAATTTTAGATCCATGATACAACAAAATATAAGACAGGTAATTATCTGAAGTTTATTAAGGTTGTCATAAAAGTAAAAATTATGGGGTGTGCAGCAATTGGAAGCCAGACTTATGCCGTTCAGAGGAAGTCAACAGATTATGCTGTTGCTAAAAATAATTATATAAGCATTTCATATAAGTTGAGTTTCTTGAATTTCTTTCCTGCAGATAAAATTATTGGCAGAATGGATATTTCTAACACTTCAGGTCTGGAATCCAGTTTGAATCCTGTTGAAGGAAGCAGTCTGGTCAGTATCAGCCACTCATTTGAAAGTTGCTTGTATGTGCTTCAGATGATCATGTTTTGCCCAATTGTAACAATATAAAAGACAAAAAACCAGACTAACAAACAAATTCAATAATGCTTTTCTAGGTAATCAAGTTAATAGCTACATTGCCGATGACTCATGGATCAAAATCCTAAAACGATTTAGTTCCTAATGTAATCTGAATAAAGGAAAGAAAGAAAAAAACTTCCTTTTTGAGTTCAGGTAGTCCTCAAGTTACAATCATAATGGAGACTGCCCACTATGGTCGCAGGCAGTGACAGCCGTTAAACTAAATGGCCTTACAACAACCCCCGGCCCTTTCTCTCTCTGATGCAGCTATTAAATGAACTTAGGGAATGTTAAGCAGAGCACAAGGTGCCTTGGGGAGGGAGAGACCCTAGGAGATCTAACGCAGGCCCAGGCTTCCCTGCCCTGAGGTTTTCCCACCTCCTGAAGCACCCTGGCTCTGTTTCTCACCCCTTGCAGTCCTTCAGCTTCCTTTCCACCCAGCGACCTAGAAAACAGCAGACCAGCTGGTATTTGCAAGACAGCCTCATGGCAAATTCATGTTATTCTGCAACATCTGCTATTCTTGCAATAATGTAGAGGGCTCCATTTAAAAGGCTGCTGTCTACAGGTTCGCGAGATTAACAACTACTTTGCCACTAGGCTGGCTCAGTAAGAAAGCTGATCCTGTGTCTCAGAAACTGCAAAAAAAAGAAAAGAAAAGTAAGTTGGGTGCTGCTGGACCCTGGAGCAGGCCAAGACCTGCAAGTCCCTAGGTTGGAAGGCAACTGGAGGCTTCCAAACTCTAAATGACCTGATCTCCCCTTGCTTTCATGGTGGGAAGGAAGCTGGGAAACTTGCATGCTTCAGCCAATTTGCCTGTGCTATAGTTGATTTGATCTCCCCTGAGTGGATCAATGGCTCCAGGCACCCAGTGGGGCAGGATAGGTGGCTGGGTAGGTAGGTACTGCAGCATACCTATGGTTGGTTCTAAAGGCAAATGACTTCAGGGGTGCTGCAGCGTCCATAACTTTGAAATTGAATCATAAGTAGTTTTGGGGGGGAGTTAATTTTGAACAGTTGCTAAGCAACCAGTCATAAGTTGAGGACTACCTGTAGTTGTGAAGCATGTCAAACTCTAAACAGAATGTTTTAAACTTGGAACACTTCTTTTCTAACTGAAGCCAAAATGCTCAGGCTACAAGATAAAGACTTCAATTTCTTACTCGGAACGAGTCATTTTTTTTTTGAAAATTAATGAAATATTTTGCACACCCTAGAGACTAACAACCACTTTTCATTGGTGCTAACCTGCAAAAAAAAAAGATTAGATCACAGTAACTCCGTTATTTATTTATTTTCTTTAATGGTTCTCAAACTTTTTTCCTTCCTATATTTGTTCTAGAGGATATCTTGAAGTGCTTTTTTTTTAACAAATAATAATCCTTTGGCTTGTTTGGTACAGCAGCAAGTAATAGTTAAACGAAAAAGAGGAAGACCTCGCAAATATCCTGTTGAAATAGCAGCAGTGCAGAGTAAGTGTGATAACATCCCTTTCTAAAAAAATAGACATCAGTGTTTCACTGAATTCAGGAATTTTATTCTTTCATTCCAGGTCAGGATTCAGCATTGGACACAGTCATGAAAAATGTAAGCATTTGGTGAGGTGTTTCGTCTGCATGCAGAGATTGAGGAAGTATTGTCTTTCTATGGAACTTATTTGTATATTGTTCGTTTGGTAAAGCAAATATTGGCAGGATCAAGTAGACAATTGCACTCAGTATAATATCAGTACTGGCCCCCACTTTTAGAACACCCTTTCTCTGGGAGGTTCCCGACCCTCCTGACCTTCTGAAAACCTTGAAGAACTGACTTTTTCCAGATGTCTTGTGGTAGTGTGTAGCTGGAACCCAAGAAAATTGTTTTTTCAAAGTGAGCGGAGTATTATTTTTGGAAACACTGGAAGTTTTTGTGTTGTTTTTTTATGCTTCTTATCCTTTCTGTTTGTAAGCTGTCTAAGGTTATGATATATTAGGTGGGTGGCTATATAATTTTTTTAAAAATACAATTCTTTTAAACATGATTCTTTCAACGCCAAAACTTAATTTGTTTTCTCTTGTACAATGGCCTTCACCATTTATTTACTATATTTATATGCTACACATTTTTCAAGGTTATAAAATATCTACGGTAACAATCAAAAACAACATTAAAAACAATTATCAATAAAAAATGAACCCAACCCCAAATAGTAACTATTACCCGTGGTGGTGCAGTGGTTAGAATGCAACATTGCAGGCTAACTCTGCCAACTGCCAGCTGTTCAATCCTGACCGGCTCAAAATTGACTCAGCCTTCCATCCTTCCAAGGTCCATAAAATGAGGACCCAAATTGTTGGGGGCAATATGCTGACTCTATAAACTGCTTAGAGAGGCCTTTAAAGCACTATGAACCAGTATATAAGTCTAACTGCTGTTGCTATTTAAAAAAAGGTGTGTCAACTAATACATCTCAGCATTCAAAGCGTGCTTTTCTCCTGGCTAGATGGAAAAGCCTGAACCAACATGTAATCCTGAAACCCAGCAGGGAAGAAGTAAATCAAATCTCCATAAGGTAGGAATTCCAAAACTTGGGGATAGTGATTGAAAATGCCTATGTCTTAATCAGGGGTGAAATGCTCCCAGTTCGGACCGGATCACCTGATCCTGTAGTGATGGAGGCGGGTGGTTCGGAGAACCGGTAGCAAAAATCCCTCCCCTCCCCCCATGCCCAGCTGAGCTGCACAATCATCAGAGGCTTTTATTTTTATTTTTAAAAACATTTTTTCTACAACCTCTTCGGCAGAAAAAATGCTTTTAAAAGAAAAAAAAAAGCCTCTGATGATCGCGTGGCTCAGCTGTGATCATCAAAGGCTTTTAAAAGAAAAAAACCCTTTTTTTCTTTTAAATGCCTCTGACGATCCAAGTTGAGTTGCCTGATCGGCAGAGACTTTTTTTCTTTTAAATGCCTCTACCGATCAGGCAACTCAGCTGGGATCGTCAGACCCTTTGGAAAGCATTTTTTTACAACTTCTTCGCTGAAGAGGTTGTAGAAAAAATGGTTTAAAAAAAATTGGCCACACCCACCCAGTCACATTACCACCCCCCCACCAAGCTACACCCACAGAACCGGTAGTAACAAATTTTAGATTTCACCACTGGTCTTAATCCCATCAGACATTCTTAGAAAGATGGTCCTGGAGGGAAATGTTCCTGTTCAATCAGATCAGATGGGCAGGTGAATACAGGAGAAAGTTGTCCCATAGGTGATCAGGTCTGAAGCTTTGCCAAAGACCTGGGTGAAGAGCCAAGTCTTCAAACAGCAAAGTGGGGGTGGGGAATCTGGATCGTAGGAGGAACCTTGTTGCAGAGGGCAGGCACTGCTACCCAGAAGGTGTGCTTCCAGATTCTGATTTAATGTTATGTTTATGTTAGTTAATGATAGTGTTTAATTGAAGGATCCTGCAGTGTACCAATCCTGCCTGGTACAACTGGCTGAACAGTTGCTATAGGAGACAGGTGTTCCCCCAAGTAACCAGACCCTATGCTATGTAGGCCTTTAAGTAGATAAACAATGTATAGATAAATAAAAGAATGCACTGCTTTTTTACTCAAATGTCTATACACCAATGCACAGAGTATGAGGAATAAACAGGGAAATTTGAAATTCAAGTAAATGAGGGGGGATATGATATTGTTGCCATTACGGAAACTTGGTGAATGAAACCCACAAATGGAACATACAGCTAGAGGAATTTAAATTATTTAAAAGAAATAGACCAAATAAAAGAAGAGGTGGAGTTGCACTATATATTAGAAATAACTACATATCTACAGAAATAGAGCACAACAATGATGAAAATTATTTTGAATGTATTTGGGTCAATAATAAAGGTGAAAAAAATGATATTGCCATAGGTGTATAATATAGGCCACCCAACCAGAGAAAATAGATGAACTTTTTGCTAAGCAGCTAACTAAGGTATGTAGGAAGCACATCACAATAGTAATGGGGGATTTTAACTACCCTGACATCAAGTGGGAGACAAACTCTGCACCAAGTGGAAAATCCAACAGGTTCCTATTATAAGAAAAGTTTTTATTGGTTAAAAATATACAATATTATAGTTTACAATATGTTGAATTTTCAATATCTTTATAAAAAAGATATTTAGGTTATTATTTTCTCTTTTTTAAATTCTCACACAACAGACGTTATTATGTTAAATCAAAACAAACAACCAGATTATATAAAAGTTATGTAAACAAAGAAAGCCAATAGCCAAAATATTATACAAAGTACAGTAAAAAGAAGGAGTAAAGAGAGATATCAAAAAAAAAAACATTAGATAATAGATTCCCCTCCTTTCTTCATTTCCTAGTTCTAGCTCTTAGAACCATGGCCTGGCCTCCCCCCTCCTCCCGGGCCGCCACAGCCCCGTCCACCCCCGCTCCTTGTTCATCTAATACTTTCCCCTCTTCAGCTCCTGTATCTTCTCCCTCTAGGAAGGACTTATGCTGCTCAAAAAAGGCCTTAGCCTCCGCTACGTTATTAATTTTCTTCCTACTGTCCTTCCAGAAAATCATCAAACCCTCCGGAATCAACCACCTAAAGCCTACTCCCTTAAGGTACAACTTGTTTGATAAAAAATAATATTTTCTCCTTAATTCTCGTACCTGTCTGGGAATCTGCTTTAGGATGGTGACCTCCTTGCCCCTGTACACCAGCGCCCCCAGTCTTTGTTTTCTCAATATCTCATCTCTCAGTTCCCTTCTTACAAATTTAATATGAACCTCTCTTGGTAAACTATGTAAAATTGCAAATTGTGAGTTTACTCTATACACCAGATCCACATCCCTTCCAGTAGACTCCAAATCTCTTTCAAGAAATTCACCCAACATTTTGACCATCACTTCTCTCAGATTTTCCTGGTCGAGTTGTTCCACGTTTTGAAACCTGAGAAAATAAGACATCTTATCCAATTGTAAAGTTAACATTGCATTTCCTCTCCCTTCTTCCACCCGCTGGAGTGCCCGTACCTCCCCCTCCAGACCCCCCATCTTCTTCTTGTTTTGCTCTGCCAGCTGTTGAACATCATTTAAATCTTTTTTCGTAAGTGTCATTTCAGATTTAATTTCAGATAGTCCTTTTTGTAAATCATTCAATTTATCCAATTTCTGATCCAATTTTGCCAGTCTTTCCAAAATTCTTTCCATGTCAGCTGCCCTTGGCCATCTTGCAATGATAGAAGATGAAAAATCCCAAAAAACAAGCCTCCAGGAAAGAAAGAGGGATTGACAGTCAGTGTAATTTTTCCAATATCTACCAGTGGGCGCTCACAGGAGCAACGAGTCCGGAGTGCAGAGTAGGTCAAACAGGAAGCTCGAGGTGGGTAATTTCTTCAATCGTAAACAAAGAAGCAGGAAGTCGGACCGCCGCCATAGCTCTCCACCGGGAAGAGAGGCCACCAGACCTCTTTGACAAATTCTAATTCAGCCATCCTCAAGAAAAAGTCAACAAAGGAAGGGGTTTCTTTCCATTTCTTTCCCCCTACTTCCCAGCCACGGCACCTTTCCAGCTACGGGGGGGGGGGAACTCCAACCCCCCCCCTCACCTCCAGGATGCCTTGTCAGCTCTCTGCTCCTTGCAGTTAAAACTCCATCATGCCACCTCAACTCTCCGGTCGACCAGCTCCCAGTCCGCTGTGTCTTGCAAGTAAGCGCCGGTCCCCTTAGGCGCTGTGGTGCCTCAGCGGCCCCAGAAAAGGCCGCCGATCGCCTCCCTCCCCCGCTGGAGCCTTGGGCGCGCCAGCATCGGCCTCCCGGCCCCTGGATGTGAGGCAGGGGACCCCTGGCGAGCCGCCCTCAAACGGCAAATGCCCCAAAAATTAGGGCGTTTGGCCCAGGGGGCCTCCAGATGGGGGGATCGGACACTGGGGCCAGAGCTAGCCCGATCAGTGTCCGTCGCCTCCGGGACTGGAACCGGAAGTCAAAAATCCAACAGGTTCCTAACAAACATAGCAGATAACTTTGTTTCCCAAAAAATAGAGAAGGGAACAAGGGGATCAGCCATATTCTCTTAATTCTCACTAACACAGATTAAATGATAGAAGGTGTTGAAGCTACAGGCAATGGTGTATTAACCATTAAGCAGACTAAGCACATGCTTAGGGCACCACAATTGAAAAAGAAACTTTTATGTAGCCTAAGATTGGCTTCATTTGTACAGTATGTACAAAAGAGGGGGCACCAAGATTTGTCAGTGCTTAGGGCAACCTGCCACTGGCTACAGGAACCTTGGAGGTGAGTGATTATGCAATATTGGAATTCAACATTATGCAATCAGAAGCAATAGAACAAAGTCAAACTGAGTCTTGGACTTTAAGAGCTAATTTCAATAAACTTGAGAGCTTGGGCAGCATTCAATGGATGAGAATCCTCAAGGGGAAAACAACTCAAGAAGCTTGGGAAATTTTGAAAAGTGAGCTTATAAAAGCCCAGTCTAGCACAATACCAATGAAGAAGAAAAATAACAGCTCTCAAAAGAAACCAGCATGACTGCATAAAGAACTCTCTGACAAAATGACGACAAAAAAGGACAAGTATAAAAAGTGGAAAGAGGGGCACATAACTAAGACAGAATATCAGCAAATAGCCTGAGCCTGCAAAGATGAAGTGAGGAAAGCTAAGGCTCATAATGAACAAAGGCTAGCGACAAAAGTAAAAAATAACAAAAAAAGCTTCTTCCAACATGTTAAAAACAAGAAAAAAGTCAAGGAAACAATTGGTCCATTGCTGGGAGAAAGTGGCAAGAAGGTGACAAGCAACAGGGAGAAAGCAGAACTACTTAATTCATTTTTTGCAACTGTCTTTACACAAAGGGAAAAAACAGTCCAACCTATCAAAAACAGCACCAAGAAAACAGATTAGGAACGCAAGTTAAAATGGAAGAAAATGGTTAGTGAACACCTGTCTACCCTAGACGAGTTCAAATCACCAGGACCAGATGGATTACATCCCAAGGTTCTGAAGGAACTGGCAGACGAGATCTCAGAACTACTGAACTATATATTTCAAAGATCCTGGAGCACCGGGGAACTGCCAGAGGACTGGAAAAGAGCTGATGTAGTTCCCATCTTCAAAAAAGGGGGGGGGAAAGATCCAGGAAACCACAGACCTATCAGTCTTACCTCAGTACCAGGGAAGATTCTGGAAAAGATAATCGAGCAACAAATCAGCAAACACCTAGAAGCAAACAAAGTAATAACCAAAAGATGGGTTTGTCAAACACAGATCATGCCAGACTAATCTTATTGCATTCTTTGACAAAGTGACAAAATTAATGGCCCAGAGGAATGCTGTCGATATAATTTACTTGGACTTCAATAAGGTATTTAATAAAGTAGACCTACTACTAGATAAAATAGAAAAATGTGGGGTTAGACAAGCATCACCACCAGATGGATTCATAACTGGATGACCAACCGCACTCAACTCAATGGAACTGCATCTACATGGAGAGAAGTATGCAGTAGGGTATCCCAAGGCTCTGTTTTAGGCCCAGTACTCTTCAACATCTTCATCAATGATTTGGATGAAGGGATAGATGGGGAACTCATCAAATTTGCAGATGACACCAAGCTAGCAGGAATAGCCAACACTCTGGAAGATGGGCTTAAGATACAGAAGGATCTTGACAGACTTGAACATCGGGCACTATCTAATGAAATTCAATGGTGAAAAAAGAAAGGTTCTACATTTAGGCAACAAAAACAAAGTGCACAGGTATATGTAGTACCTCGCTCAATAGTAGTAACTGTGAGAGGGATCTTGGAGTCCTAGTAGACAACCATTTAAATATGAGCCAGCAGTGTGCAGCAGATGCCAAAAAAGCCAACACAGTTCTAGGCTGCATAAACAGAGGGATAGAATCAAGATCACGTGAACTGTTAATACCACTTTATAATGCCTTGGTAAGGCCACACTTGGAATACTGCATTCAGTTTTGGTTGCCGCAATGTAAAAAAGATGTGAAGAGTTAGGGTAGAAAGTGTGCAGAGAAGAGCAACAAAGGTAATTAGGGGACTGGAGGTTAAACATATGAAGAACGGCTGCAGGAACTGGGTATGTCTATTTTAATGAAAAGGACTTGGGGTGACATGATAGCAGTGTTCCAATATCTCAGGGGCTGCCACAAAGAAGAGGGAGTCCAACTATTCTCCAGAGCACCCGAGGGCAGGACAAGAAGCAATGAGTGGAAACTAATCAAGAAGAGAAACAACCTAGAACTAAGGTTTCCTGACAATTAGAACAATTAAATCAGTGGAACAACTTGCCTGCAGAAGTTGTGAATGCTCCAACACTGGAGGTTTTTAAGAAGATATTGGATAACCATTTGTCTCAAGTGGTGTAGTTTCCTCCCTATGCAGGGGGTTGGACTAGAACAGTGTTGGGGAACCTTTTCAGCACTGAGTGCTGAAACGGGAGTGCGTGTGCGGGTGCCAGAAACTGGAAGAGCAGCTCTTCTGGTTTCCCATGCGCACTGGCCACCTGGTCTTCTGGTTTCTGGCGCGCATGCGCACACAAAGACCAGCTGGCCAGTGTGCAGGAACTCAGAAGAGCAACAGGCGACGGTTTGCGCGCCCGGAGAGATGGCGCTCTGTGTCACTTTTGGCATGTGTGCCTTAGGTGCTGTTATTCTGTTTGTTTTAGGAGTGTGAAACATACTTTCTTTTGAATCTTTATGCAAAAGTGTGGATAACTTTATTCTGTGTGAAATAGGCTGTTTTGAGAAATAATTCAAGATCAAAACAGCCATTTTAAATTTAGAAAAGATTTCTAGAGTGCTCAGAACAGCCTGTTTGATTTTGAAGTAGCAGTTTCACACTCTAACTCTGAACTGCTTAAATAGAAATGTTTTGGACAACTCTTATTTTTGCACCAGCATATCATTCATACTTATCCTGAAACAACATACATAATTTTTAACTATTTTCATGCAGATGATTTTTTAAATATTTTATAGTACAAACAAAAGCTGCTAAATTTAATGAAGGTATTATGAGCTGTATCTTTTTTGCACTACTTATTACTATAGTAATTAATAACTAAAATATGAACTGATTCCACTAAAAAGCTTTGTCAGAATTACTATGGAAGTTCTCTACTTAGTGCTCTGAAATCAATTCACATATGTATGCCATTAAATAATGAACATCATAACAAGAACAAACTGAAATCAGGGGCCTTGTAAGGGTTTTTCCCATTTGAATACTTACAATTCAGGTTATACATAATTTATATCAATTGCATCTGTATAGCAAGTTTCAAAAACCTGCTCCTTGATTCTTATCAAGAGATTGTCTTCCATTTGCTCCCTGTTCTTCACGCTGCCCTATCATTCCCTTGTTCTTCCTCTCCTAGCTCTTCTGCATTGCTCCCTTCTTCCCCCTTCTTGTGAGCAATTTTTGTATTTCTGCTTCAAGAAATCTACCTTAGAATACAGGATAAGATCAGTGGTGGGATTCAGCCGGTTTGCACCGGGTTCAGCAGAACCAATACCTAATTTTCTTGTTGAGTTCGGCAAACTGGTTATGATAAAAATGTGTTTTCCAGAACAAGTCTGGTTTTCGTTCAACTTTAGTCGAGGGGGGGGAACCATCCCCAAAAGTCCAAGAGAGGAGTGATGGAAACCAAACGGAAATGTGGCGCCTTCGATCATGTCACTCAGGCAAAAACTACATGTGTTTCCCCAAAAATAAGACTGGGTCTTTGGGAAAGACCCCATTAGGTCTTATTTTCAGGTGATGTCTTACTTTACAGCAGGGGGCGGGGCAGGGCCTGCGCATAAGGCGGCAACCTAGGGCCAAAGTGCCGGTGGAGTGCCAGAGGGTTGTGAAGTGTGCTGAAGCGAGTGGGCATCCTGCTTGCAGCTCCCATTTCCAACCAGGCTGGCTGCCCTTTCCAACCAGAGTTGGAATGTTGGTGCATTTAAGTGCCGATAGATGCCGGCCTTCCCTTTGGCGGGCCTGGCCAGCTGCTGGAGAGAGACGGGCCCATTTCAGTCCCTGCAGCCCAGATGCCCTCGCTTCCCCCAAGCATTTCTTTGCTAACTTGATTTCCAGCTCCGTTGTGCTTCTCCCCGTCATGTGCAGGGAAACAAAAATTTGTGAGACTAAAAAAAAAAAGTTCAATCAATTCCAACTTCTTGCAGAAAAAAAAATTCGCAAAGTTGGAATTGATTGATTGAACTATTTTTTTTTTGTAAAAAGTTTTTATTGGTTAAAAATATACAGTATTATAGTTTACAATATGTTGAATTTTCAATATCTTTGTAAAAAGATATTTCAATTATTATTCTCTTTTTTAAGTTCTCACACAACAGACATTATTATGTTAAATCAAAACAAATAACCAGGTTGTATAAAAGTTATATAAACTGAAAAAAGCAAATAGCCAAAGTGTTATACAAAATACAGTAAAAAGAGAGAGAAAAAAGATGTCAAGTAAAAGACATTAAATAATGAATTCCCCTCCTTTCTTCATTTCCTGGTTCTAGCTCTTAAAACCATGGTCTGTCCTCCCCCCTCCCCCAGGGCCGCCACAGCTCCGTCCGCCCCGCTCCTTGATCATCTAATACTTCCCCCTCTTCGGCTCCTGTATCTTCTCCATCTAGGAAGGATTTATGTTGGTCAAAAAAAGCCTTAGCTTCCGCTACGTTATTAATTTTCTTCTTACTATCCTCCCAAAAAATCATCAAACCCTCCGGAATCAACCACCTAAAACCTACTCCCTTAAGGTACAGCTTGTTTGATAAAAAATAATATTTTCTCCTTGATTCTCGTACCTGTCTGGGAATCTGCTTCAGGATGGTGACCTCCCTGCCCCTGTACACCAGCGCCCCCAGTCTTTGTTTTCTCAATATCTCATCTCTCAGTTCCCTTCTTACAAATTTAATATGAACCTCTCTTGGTAAACTATGTAAAATTGCAAATTGTGAGTTTACTCTATACACCAAATCCACATCCCTTCCAATGGACTCCAAATCTCTTTCTAGAAATTCACCCAACATTTTAACCATCACTTCTCTCAAATTTTTTTGGTCAAATTGTTCCACGTTTTGAAACCTGAGAAAATAAGACATCTTATCCAATTGTAAAGTTAGCATTGCGTTTCCTCTCCCTTCTTCCACCCTCTGGAGTGCCCTTACCTCCCCCTCCAGACCCCCCATCTTCTTCTTATTTTGCTCTGCCAGCTGTTGAACATCATTTAAATCTTTTTTCATAAGTGTCATTTCAGATTTAATTTCAGATAATCCTTTTTGCAAATCATCCAACTTGTCCAACTTCTGATCCAATTTCGCCAGTCTTTCCAAAATTTTTTCCATGTCAGCTGCTGCTGATTTATGACCCTTAGCCATCTTGCAGTAATAGAAGATGAGAAATCAAAAGACAAATCTCCAGAGAAGAAAGAGGGATTGACAGTCAGTGTAATTTTTCAAATATCCACCAGTGGGCGCTCACAGGAGCAACGAGTCCGGAGTATAGAGTAGGTCAAACAGGAAGCCTTAGAGGAGAATGTTGTCTTCAATCATAAATAAAGAAGCAGGATGTCGGACCGCCGCCATGGCTCACCACCGGGAAGAGAGGCCACCAGACCTCTCCAACAAATTCTGATACAGCCATCCTCAGAAGAAAAGTCAACAAAGTAAGGGGTTTCCTTCCATTTCTTTCCCCCTACTTGTCAGCCATGGCACCTTTCCAGCTACAAGGGGGGGGGACTCCAACCCCCCCCCCCACCTCCAGGATGCCTGCTCAAGTCACCGGTGAATCAGCTGGGTCCGCTGTGCTTTGTAAATAAACGCCGGTCCCCTCAGGTGCTGTGGCGCCTCCGCGGCCTCAGAACAGGCCGTCGATCGCCTCCCACCCCCTCTGGAGCCTCGGGCGCGCCAGCATCGGCCTCCCGGCCCCTGGATGTGAGGCAGGGGACCCCTGGCGAGCCGCCCTCAAACGGCAAACGCCCCAAAAAATGGGGCGTTTGGCCCAAAGGGTCTCCAGATGGGGGGGATCAGACACTGGGGCCAGAGCTAGCCCGATCAGTGTCCGTCGCCCGCGGGACCGGAAACGGAAGCCCATTGAACTATTTTTTTTGTCTCACAAACTTTTGTTTCCCTGCACACAACGGCGTGAAACATGACAGAGCTGAAAATCAGGTCAGCAAAGAAATGCTTGGGGGAAATGTGGGCATCTGGGTGGTGGTGGGTAGGGCAAGCTTTGCAGCGCAGTTCTGCAAAGAAATGGGAAAGGGAGTGGCCGCCACAAGGAAAGGAGGAGGAGCAGGGAGAAGAAAGAGGGAAAATGGCCTCCTCCTTCCCTCACACCAGCCACTCCATTTCTCCATAGCAGGGCAGGTCCCAGGATCCACTTTGACAGCAGGGGGGTTTGGGAGATAGTCAGTCACCATTCATGGCGTGGCTGCTGACTAATCACTGCCACCTCTTGGGAGGGCAGCCCCAGCTGCCAATGCAGCTACAGGTAAGGCGCAACCCCGTCCACCAGACCAGCCGAGTTGTGCCAAAAACAGCAGTCAAAGCTTCCAGGAGCTGCAGGGATCCACACGAGCACTTTGCAGTCAATCCTCCTGCTTGAAGTTTTGACTGCTAGGCAAGACCTCTCCCGACAAGCTTCTTCCCCACTTCCCTTCCAGAGCAAATTCCCTTTGCAGAATCAAGCCCTGGAAGATTGTGGGAAGGGCATGTTTAGAAACAAAGCAAGCCTCTCCTTGTAACGAGAATTGCAGGCAACCCTGTTTGTAAGGAATCAATGAGACTTTCTCAGAATGGCAGGAGCTGCAGTTCCCATCACCTTCAGGAAGTCTGGGCAATGGAAATTTTAGGCCAGGCCTCTCACAGCTGAAGCAATCCTGCTTGCCCAGGATCAGGTTGGCCATCACAGGAGGCTCGTACCACGTGCGGTGGAACTGGAGGACAGGGATGGGTCACGCCTCCCATGACGGCCAACCTGACCCTGGGTGAGACGGATTGCTTCAGCTGCGAGGAGCCTGACCTAAGGTTTCCATCGCCCAGGCTTCATGAAGATGATGGGAAGTGCAGCCCACTGCAGCTGAAGACTTTAGCTGAGCCACAAAGGTGAATACACCAGTAAAGCAGTGTATCCCCCAAGCGAGGAAGCAGTGTGAGCTTTGAGGTACTGAGTGTCTGTATTTCCATGGCTCATGTGCAGAATGCATACCTTGTCTTCCCATTGGCATTCAAGGAGGCTAATCGTGGTAAGTACAAGTCATTTGTTTGAAAAATAAAGGGATGGATTACAATATTGATGATGAATGTAAATGAAAAGGCAGTTTCCAAAGCCTTCCTCCCCCACCAAGTGCAACCTGAGTCACCTCCCAGAGTGGGACGTCTCGGGATGCCCAGCCTTCTTTCCTGCTATTCCGCAGAGGAAGAGAAAGCCTGCAGAGCACTGCAGGCCACCTCCAGAGGCTGCTTCAGGGGTGAGGGTGAGAGAGAGAGAAGCTGATGGTTGAGGCTCCAGCCAATCCCCACCCCCACCCACCAGATTCCCTGATCCAGGGCAGGGATAGAAAAGAGCAGCCTCTGCTTGCCTCCATCCCCGGTTCTCTTGACATTCAGGCCACCTCGCAGACCTTCAGGGCCTAACCCTTTCGGTATATCGTTTTTTTATACTTAAAATGGTCGTTAGGGCAGAGAACCGGTTGTTAAATTATTTCAGGGGTGTCAAACTCAATTTCATTGAGGGCCGCAGCAGAGTTGTGTTTGACCTGGGGGGCATGGCGAGGATGGGCATAGCCACCTTGACATCACTTGTGGTGGCCTGAGCGCTCTGCCAGAAAAAATGGGCTCCCAAACTCCGTTTTTGGCTGGGATGGCCTCCTGCAACACTCTGCCAGCAAAAATGGAACTTAGTTTTCACTGGCAGAGGCACTGTAGGCCGGTCCTTCACTGTTTCCAGGGCAGCCCTCACGCCATATCTAAGCACCCCATGGACTAGATCCGGCCCGCAGGCCTTGAGTTTGACACCCCTGAATTATTTGAATCCCAACTCTGGATAGGATTATCCCTATAGCAATAGCACTTAGACTTCACAGTGCTTTACAGTCCTCTCTAAGCGGTTTACAGAGTCAGCATATTGCCCCCAACAATCTGGATCCTCATTTTACTGATTTCGGAAGTATGGAAAGCTGAGTCAACCTTGAGCTGCTCAGAATCGAACTCCTGGAGTGAGCAATGAGTCAATCCTGCAATACTGCATTCTAGCTGTGCCACCATGGGTATGCAGTGTAATCTGCCAGCTTCCTGCCACTTAATCTTTGTCTCTACGCTTTACTGTACTACATTTTGTTTCATATACAGGTAATGCTCAAGTTACAACAGTTCATGTAGCAACCATTCGATGTTACGAATGGTTGCTACATGACACTCTCTCAAGTATTTACACCAATTTACGATACAGTCCCGAAGTTATGAATGTTACAGTAGTTGTTCATACTCATGAACGATTGCAGAGGCACTGCAACCTTCACCCTGCCTATTCCCCCCTCCCAGGGCTGGGTCTCCACAGTCACTGGGCCTGTGGAGATTCACTTAATTTGCAGCGATCTAGCGAGCCGTCAGTTCCTTTGCCTGCTTCAGTGCATTCGTGGAGAACAGAGGCCTAAAGTAGTGTGAGATCACGGCGCCAAGAAACTTCCCATCTTGGCGCAAAAAGAGTTTGCAAGAGTTTTGCTGGCCTAATGTATCATCAGCTTGCAAATGCTTTTTGCACCAAGACTGTAAGCAAGCAAAGAAACCGCGACAGAGAGGCTGGAGAGGAGATAAGTGACCCGGCACAGCAGGATGGGGGAGAGCAATTGTGGGGAGCCCAGGGGAGGGAGCTTGAGGTATCTCAGTGGTTTGGGTGAGGCCTTGGGTGGTCTGAAGCAAGTAGCTTGTTCCATCACTAGAACCCCCCCCCCCCCCCCCATGGCCTTCCCCACCCTGAGATACCTCATTTTAACTTAATGATGTGCGCATTCAATTAGTAAATGCGTGGACAAAAGCAGGGAAGAGTTTAAACATGTTCATTTTATGTGATTCACTCCAACGAATCCTTGAGTTACAAATGTAATGGGCAGGCTCCATTACATTCGTAACTCGAGTATTACCTATATGAAACTATCAAAAATCTCAACATTGATTGTAGCTTTTAATATTCTGACCAATGAGCTTTTCTGTGTATAAAATATGTTTTACAGTATATTCTAAAATGTAAGCCATGACAAAAACATATATAAAAGTTATGTGTGTGTATTTATGATACTGATAAACTCACTATAAGATCATGATCAACTATGGATAGACGTTTCTTTGAAAAACCCAGCTTTATTCATGGGTTCAGTTGTAAAAAGTATTGCATATTACATTAATTTGGGTCTACACTAATTGTAATGGATGGACTACTCAGTGTTTAAATAACCTCTGAGAGGACAGGATATCATGAATTTGTTTAAATATAAAAAAAAATTTGAAAGAGCATTTGAATGCATTTAATATGTTCTATTTTTCTACTTAGAATACTGCTGTTTTTGTTCTTAATTAGGTACTGCAGTCTTCAGGCACTAGCAGTAAACCAGTGATAATACCAGAAGGTAATGATTCAAACATCTGTTCTTAACATGAAAAATAGATGGGATGAAATGCAACAGGCTTTCTTTCTTTCTTTCTTTCTTTCTTTCTTTCTTTCTTTCTTTCTTTCTTTCTTTCTTT
>WNWU01000042.1:7580514-7684720 GCA_012654045.1 Ptyas mucosa | reverse complement strand
TTTCTTTCTTTCTTTCTTTCTTTCTTTCTTTCTTTCTTTCTTTCTTTTAAATAAAGACTTGCTACTCCATCAATTTGGCTGTCATATTTACAAAGTTTTCTTGTCCAGAGATCCAGGGTAGTTGTAACATGTATGCAGTCCCTTTCTCAAACTTGGTAAAATCAGTTGGCCTAATAAATTGATATCTGTCAGCAGGGCACAGCTAGGGAACCTAATGGCATAGCTTCCTTCCATACTGCCCCAGGGATCTCACAGTTTGGCCTGATTAATTGATTCAATTTCTGAACTAGCAGAATGTATAACTCTTAGTACTGTATAGTAGTAAATAGAAGAGTGCAGAATTCAATAATAAAATGATGAAAACTTTGAACTTCCATTAAACCAAAAAGACCTAATAAAAGATTAGTGAAATATAATTGACTCCCACTCACCCCTCTTTCCTGGAACGCACATTTCCAAGAGGACAACCTTCCCACCCCTGTCCAGCCATATGTCAGGTTAGCTTGTTTTATCTTGTTAGGGAGGGAGCTGACGTTTACCAGCAGTGGCACCAGCATTTAATCTCTTCATTTGATAACTGGCTCTTAAAGTTAACATCCAGCCTCATAGAATTATATACAATTCTAATTTTCAAGGAAAATTAAGTAATTCCATTTTACTATTTTCTATCATCCCTGCCACAGTATACATTTGCATTTAGTGCATTGTAGTAAGTTTAGGAGGAACAGTATGCAAGGAAAGACATTTTTAGTTAAATGACTAAGTAACATTTTTTGGCTAATTTTAACATCTTGATAAAAGTAACATTCTTAATTATTTTTTTCTTTTTACAGCCAATGATTTTTTGAACAATAGAAGCAATGTAAGTTGAAGAATTTTTAATTCATTCTGTTTTCCAACCCAAATCTAAAATATCTTTACAGGATTATAAGACCTTTTGGTTGTAGGATTGTTGTTTTGTTTTTACATCCAATTGTTAGGAAACTGAAAAAGAGAAGAGCAAGGTGGTTATGCGGTTAAGAGGAAGAAAATCGAAACAGGCTTGTCTTTCATCAGAAAAAACAGGTAGACAGAGAAACTCCTCTCCTTCTCTTCACTTTTTATTTTGTTTAAGTTGTCTGTTAATTTGTAAAGGGATCAGCTTCATTCCCTGGGGAAAAAAATCATTGGGCTGAAGCTAAAGTAAATATTATAGAAATGTGTGCAAATCTCTGTAATTTTATGTCAGGATTAGTACAGCCCAGCTGCTTGGGTTCCGGTTGAGTTCCCTCTGAATTTTGTCTGTGAAAGAAAAAGGTAAACTATCACAAATGTGTTTAAAGAGATTTAAACAAATATGAATTAAAACATAAAGGGATGGAAAATTACATTTTCCATTTACAAGGTCCTGTAAGAGTATTCTATATGGAATACTCTTTCTTTTAAAAAAAAATTTAATCTATCTTTTTCTGAGATTTGAGTGGATCTTTGATACTGTCATTAAAATTTGCAGGAACAAATACATCTGAGTCATCTAAAAAACGTCAGAAGCTCATATCGGTCTTTGAAGAAAGCGTTAAGGGCCAGGATGAAATCAAGGAGAAAGGAAACAATGGTAAAACAGATGGAGATGAGATGCATTCAGGAGCCACAACTAGGTCAGCGTCAAGATTAGAAGCAAAAAGGTAATGCCAGCTGTGACAAGACTTGGCAAATGATTTATTGGGACTCTCCAGTAGTGCATGGAGGGATGTTATGAGTTGAATTGAGTAAAAAGACACTTAAGGCTGTCTTTTTCTGTAGTCACTGCTGTATTTGTCTCAAATCCAGTGAATTTCCCAACTGATAATGAAGGATTTCTGGCTACTATTACCATATGAATAAGGATATACTTATTAAGGTTAAAATGGCAATCACAACTAAGTAGTTGAAGCATCAGTCTTTTTTTATATATGTCACATATATAAAAAAGCACAGCTGTGGTCTCCCATCTTTCCTAAAAATCTGAATTTCATCAGAACTGAAGATACTGCTAATTATACCCCTGAATATTACATTTCCTCTCTATTATCAATATTCTCAAGTCTTGACTCCACCAAACTCTTGGCTCCACAATCAGCCTAGAAATCAGATAGGAAGCAGTACAGAAGAACTTTTGCAATCAAGAAAACCTATTGGTGCATTGTCCATGAAAAAACCTTACGGTTCCCGACCAACATAACTGACAACTTTGTCATCCAAAAAATAGAGGGCCTGCTATTCTAGATCTAATTTTATTTAACAGTAAAAAAATAATAGAGGGAGTTATTGCCAAAACTTTGGTGGAGAATGACCATGTCATATTGGAATCAGAACTGGTTCTGTGGGCGTGACTTGATGGTCATGTGACAATTCTTTAGGATTTACAGAGGTACTGGTCTACCAGGCTTTTAACTACTTACAGAACTGTACCAGTCTACCCATTTGTTCTTGGAGTGTTCCGGGTTACCCATTTGTTTTTTGAGGCACCGGTCTACCCATTTGTTTTTTTTGTTTTTATTGAAAAAGTTTTAAAAGTTTTACATACATTTTCTCCCCCCTCCCCAACCACCCCCCCGACTTCCCAGAGCAAATACAAGATAAAATACAGCTCAAATTCTCTAAATTAAACTCCATTTCACACTTATCATAATCATAATCATTAAACAAGTAGATAAAAGGAAAGCAAGTCTTCTTTCTTCTTATTCCATCTAATTCAACAGAATTAATCTCCATTTATAATTACAGCAGTTAATAAAACAATTAAGTATTACCTAATCAAACCTATCATTACTCAATATAACAAGATATTTTATAACTTCTTTCATTTAAAACAAAGAAAAAAACCCAACAACAACAACAACAAAAAAAAAAGAAACCCTCATTCAAAAAAACCCCAAATTTAAAATAAAATACTACATAAAGTCTTCCGTCCTCCACTTTTAAACCATCAAGGTCCAGTTATAGTTAAAACACTTAATAAAAAAAATAATAATAAATTTTTAATTAAAAAAAATATAACAATCAAACCTCTTATTAATTTATCAATACAGATAAAGCGTCATTTAATAACTATATCAAACATTTAAATTCTTCATACTAGATTAAACCAGTTGCTAATCTTCTTGTCTTCACATCTTCCAACAGCATATAAAATATCTTCATTTGCGTCTACCCACCTAAATAAAAAATTGCTTCTTTATAAACCCCCCCCCCCGAGTGACTTTATAATTATATTTGAAATAGTATCCATCAAATCCAGTCAAAAATTAGATTAGTAAATTCATCAGACGTATTAGGGAAACCACCAGATCACCTGCAATTGCTCTAGGTCCATAGTCCTTTTGCCTTATATTTATTACCATCAAACAGGAAACTCCAATTTACTATATTCAATAAAACTTCTGCGATTACAGTTAGATCCAGATTTATTACAGTCCTTAATAAAATATTCCAAATCATTCAAGTCAGGGCATATTTCACAGCCCAACATACCAGCATTGCTGTGATCTGTTTATTCTTCTCAAAATATTCCAATACAGCTATAGATTGCCTCCTCATCGTCGGTCATCACTTAGTTAACTGGCATTAAACTGCTGTCTGCTTTTTTTTTTTCCAAAAATTCAAAATCTTTAAGCAGTTAAACAATACTTTTTAAGGACCATCATCTCATCAAGCAGGGTTATTTTCCATTTCTCCAATCTTTCTTCTTTTCCTTTTTACGAACTTCTTAACTTTGATCCCTCTGCCTTTTTTAACTCCACTAAAATTTTGCGGTTTTGGGGATTGCATATTATAAAATTTTTGCAGAAATGTAGCTTCTTCTGGAAACAGCTCTTTAAATGCAGATTGAGTTTTATAAAAAAAAATTCGTGTAACCAAAATTTCATCAGCTTCCAAATTTTCTTGCTCCTTGTTCTGCTCAGCATTCATCTTTCTCTCCTCAGTAAAAACTGCTATGATCTGTTGTTGTTTTTTAACATCTCCCAACTCTTCATTCAATCCCCCACTGCTAGATTGCAACTCAGTATTTCCATGTATTTCATTGTTTCCAGCTTGAGAAGCTTGAAATATAGTATCAATTCTTTTCAATAAAGCAGAGGTAATTGAACTCAAAGCTTCCTCGAAATCAGACCATTGAGGGTTAATGAACCCTCCTTTGCTTTCTTTGCTTTCAAAAAGACCAGCCATCTTGCCCCCCTTCTTCCTTCCCTTCCAGAAGGACAGGAAAAAAAAGGGGAAAAAAAAGAGTTTCAAGAAGGAAAAAAAAAGGAAAAGACCCTTTACAATTTGTAATTTGTATTGCTGCTTCAATTATTATTATTACATCCTTTCTTATTTGATCCACTTTTCAAAAAGGAATTTTACGTTTCAAACAGGGGCTTGTCAATAATTACTTTTAACTTTCACTTCTTCACGCCCCGTTGAAACTCAAGCGCCATCTTGCTTTCACTTTCCACTTAGGGAAAATCTTTTAAAGAAAGTAAATCCTTGGAGTTAAAAAAAAAGAAAAAAAATACTTGCTGTTTCATTCGTGCAACTTGTGCTCCGCCAGCTTGATTCAGGAAGTATTTGTTTAAAATTGGTTGCTGGGATGGTAACGACATCTAGCTCTGCAAAGCAGAGTCATCCAGGGTCCGGAGTACTGACAGGCTTAACGGGGAGCTCTCATCTTCGAGCGCCAGATTATGGGTAAAATCTGGCACTCTCAGGGAGCTCTACCCCACCCGTCTACTCACTTTCCCCCCTCATACCAGGGGGAAAGTTTTCAAACCGCAAGACAGCCGGTAGTCGCTGTTCTTGCGGTTCTACGAAGCCCTGGGCTGGCGCTTCAAAAAGAAGCGTCCGGTGTTGTCGCAATCCCACCGGAAGTCCCTACCCATTTGTTTTTTGAGGCACCGGTCTACCCATTTGTTTTTTGAGCGCACTGGTCTACCACCACTCTGCCTTTTAACACTGATCAGATGTAGGGCGGCCCTTTGAAGGCAGCAAGAGTTTAAACAGTTTTTTTCCTTCTAGTCAATCAGCTGGAACTCGGGAGGCAGCAAATAGATTGGGGGCAGGACCAAATAAAAAGTAAGAATAACGGGGCGGGAGGGCCAAGTTCCCGAACAAAGAGAATTGGTTCGCTGATGTCATATCGTCACCACTACCAGCTTGGCCGAACTGGGAGGAACCCACCACTGATATAAAAGCGAATACCACTCTCGCATCATCACAAAATCTCCAGAACTGTAAAGCCTACAAACTTGAAATTTGCCACGTAGGTTCCTCTTGGCTTCTAGGTGCTCACTAAGAAAGGATTTTTCGAAATGACCATCAGAGCATTAGTATTTCCTATATTATTATTAACACGCTCTGATGCTAAGGAGTTCTACTCCCCTTCCCCATCTGAAAAGAAATCTGTTCCAAATGCAAAACACAAGCAAAGGAGAGGGGTTTCAATTTCAGTTTTACTTTCACAGCAGCAAGCAGCTTTACTACAGAACAGTTGAGCTAAGGCACTACCAGGCTCCTTCCTGTCTCCTTCTTGCTCACATAGCAAATACCGTTTCACTTTCCAAACAGCCCTCTGATGCTAAGGAGTTCTATTCCTCCTCCCGGCCTGAAAAGAAATCTGTTCTAAATGCAAAACACAAGCAGTGGAGAGGATTTTCAGTTTTACTTTCACAGCATCAAGCAGAGGATAGGATGGGGAAGCTTCTATGAGGCAGGACTGAGGGAGAGAAGGGGATAGGATAGGGGAGGCTTCTGTGGGGCAAGGCTGAGGGAGAGAAGGGGAGAGGAGAGGCCTATGGTAAATACTCATTAATTTTCAAGCTGTAAGTGTCGATTTATCAAGCCTGATCACATAGTTTCATAGTGGAGCATGGGTATTCAGCTAATTCAATATAATGCAACACAAATAATAGAACATAAGCAAACCAGTGTCTTAGACTTTAAAAGAGCTGATTTTAACAAACTTAATGTCAGGGTTCCAAGTAACACCCCCAACGAAAGAAGACTCCGAGGCTAAAATTTCCTCAAAGTTACCTTTTATTAAAGATACTGGCACATCTGGGAAAACCCGAATCTGAAAGCTTCCAGGTTTTCCCCACCCAAAAGAAAGTCCAAGTTCCTTCCCCTGCACCCACATGTCCATCACATGGTCCAATCAATGCACCATCCCAACTGGAGATGCCAGCCAGTCACGCCACTCCAGGTGCAGGCAGAATGTCCTTGACTCCCAGAGAAAAGAATGTTATTATGACTAGATACGTCTACAACTCCATACAATCCCCCCCTCCCAGTTTCCCACAGCATTAAGTGTGGCAGCCCTGAAGATCCAAAGAAAAAGATGGCCTCCAGAGCTGACATTTAAATAGAGCTTGGGAAGGATTCCATGGATGAAAATCTTAAAGGGGAAAACAACTCAAGAAGCTTGGAAAACTCTGAAAAATATTAATATAAAAGCCAGTCCTATTCAATACCACTGAAAAAGAATAACAAGAAATCCAGGAAGAAACCAGTGTGGTTATTAAAAGAACTCTGATAAACTGAAAGACAAAAAGGCTAAGTACAAAAAATGGAAAGAGGAACACATAGCTAAAGTTCAGAATGAAGTAAGACGTGCAATAAATGTCAGAAATTATTTTTAAAAAGTTTCAACATATAAAAAACAAGAAAAAAAGTCAAGGAAACAATTGGTCCACTAACAAGAGAAGCGAGGCAAGGAAGAAACAGGCAGTAGAGAGAAAACAGAGCTGCCTAATTCATTCTTTGCACCTGACTTCATGCAAAAAGATAATACAGCCTAACCTACCAAAACCATAATCGTAAAAGACAGATTAGGAATACCAATTAAAATAAGCAAGAAAATGAGGTAAGAGAATACCTGTCTGCTCTACACAAGTTCAGATTACTAGTATCTGATTCATTTATATCCCAGATTTCTGAAGGAACTGGCAGATTTCAGAACTATTGAACCATATCTTTCAAATATCCTGGAGCACCAGGGAACTACCAGAGGACTAGAAAAGAGCTGATGTGGTTCCCATCTTCAAAAAAAGGGGAAAAAACAGTTCCAGGAAACTACAGGCCAATAAATCTGACATCAATACCTGGGAAGATCCTGGAAAAGATAAGCAACAGATCTGGGAACATCTAGAAGCAAGCAAAGTTATAACCAAAAACCAACATGGGTTTGTCCAAACCAATCTTATTTCACTCTTTGACAAAGTGACTAAATCAATGGACCAGCAAAATACAGTGGACATAGTATACTTGGATTTAGTAAGGCATTTGACTATTAGACTATGACCTACTTTTTTGGTAAAATAAAGAAATGTGGGATAAACAGCATCATCACCAGATGGATTTGTAACAAACCACACTCAACATGTAGTCCTTAATGGAACTACATCTACACGGAGGGAAGTAAGCAATGGGGTACCCTAAGGTTCTATTTTAGGCCCAGTACTCTTCAACATCTTCATAAACTATTTCAATGAGGGAATAGAAGGGGAACTCATCAAATTTGCAGACAACACTAAACTGGCAGGAATAGCCAACACCCCAGAAGATAGGCTCAAGAATCAGATAGATCTCGACAGACTTGAACACTGGGCCCTATATAACAAAATGAAATTCAAAGTAGAGGAAAGTAAGTTTTATACTTAATGCAAGAAAAATAAAGATACAGATTAGGTGAAACCTGGCTCAATTGCAGTATCTGATTCTAGTGGACAGTCACTTAAATATGAACCAGCAATGTGCAGCAACAGCCAAAAATGCCAATGCAGTCTTAGGTTGCATTAACAGAGATAGAATCAAGATCACATGAAGTATTAGTACAGCTTTATAAAGTCTTAATAACACTACACTTAGAATATTGCATCCAGTTTTGGTCACCATATTATAAAAAAGATGTTGAGACTCTGGAAATAGTGCAGAAAAGAGCAACAAAGATTATTAGGGGGCTGGAGGCTAAAACATGAATAACAGTTGCAGGAATTTGATATGTCTAGTCTAGTGAAAAGAAGGACTAGGGGTGACATGATAGTGTTCCAATATTTGGGGGGCAGTCACAAAGAAGAAGGAGTCAATCTATTCTTCAAAGCATCAGAAGGCAAGACAGGGAACAATGGATGGAAACTAATCAAGGAGAGAAGCAACCTAGAACTAAGGAGCAATTTCCTAACAGTGAGAACAACTAATCAGTGGAACGGCTTGCCTTCAGAAGTTATGGGTACTCTATCACTGGTGACTTTTTAAAAAAAATGATTTATTTATGGTTTTTTTCTTTAACGTACTTAGTGAACAGTACATTGTCTCGGTCAATATACAGAGTATAATAATAATACTGTTTTGGTATATATAATAATAATCTTTCAACTTCTAAGATTTACATATACATTGTAGTTATAATGTATTATATTTTGTAACAGTATACATATTAATGTTTTCCCCATTTCTACTTTCTACCTCTTTTTTCTAACCCCTAATATAACAATTCTCACATTAAAAAGTATGTATCTTATCATCTCTTACCCTTTATTATTTAAGGATACCTCTTTCAATTTCTAACATTTACATATATATAATAGTTATAGTAGCTTATGTCATGTGACAGTATGCATAGTAACATTTTCCCAATTTCTAATTTCTAGCTTTCTTTTCTAATCTTTAGTAAGACAAATCCCATATTAAGAGGTATATTGCATCTATTCATCATCTCTTGCCCTTTTTAGTATTTCAACTCCTACTGATATTTTGGACATTTGGTCTCCCATGCTCCTCCCTTGGGATCTTCTATCCCTCTATATCATTCATGTTTAGTCTAAATATTTCCTCTGCCTCCACATCTGCCTCTTGTTGTCTACTCTCTAAAATACCTATCAATGACTCTTTCATTCCTTCTAGGAGATCTTTCTCTTTACTCTCTTCTACATTTTGACCTCTTGAAAAATAGTCTAACTACTCTATTTCAAGAATTTTTACTATCTCTTCTGTATCTTTATCTACTTGTGTCATTTGTTGATGTATCTGCTCTATTCTTTACTCCTTCTGAATTTTCCTCTATTGTCTGCATTTTTTGTTCATTTTTCATTATCATTTGCTGGAGATTTCCTGATCTCACATCTGTATCGTGCATCAGTTCCATCATCTCCCTATGGTTCCTTGTCATACCTTCATGGCTATCTTGAAGCGTTAATAGCATTTCTGTTTGGGATGTATTTGTTCTTCCTTGTTGTAACATTTTGCTTTATTTTAGTGGGCTAAAAGTTACTCAGCAATCCATCCAGGTCCCAGTGTCCCAAGTGTCCAAAAACATTAAAAAGCCAATATTAGAAGAATTTGCTCAGTCTCTGAACTGTTCCTCAAAATCCACAGTATTTGTAGTCCTCAAAGTCTGTCATTTTGCTCCCTCTAAATTATTCAAATTTGTAGGTCTTATTTAGTCTTTCTTCTTTCACATTGTAAAATATTCCATCAAATAGTATTTGTAATCGGACTTCCGGTGGCTCCACGGTTTGTTGAAGACGCCTGAAAATGGGCGCCTGTTTCCTAGTTTCGTAAAAGCCCCTGAACAGCAGGCAAGCGCTGTCGGGAGGCTTGAAAAGGCTCTCCCCGGGCAAAGGGGAGAGTGAAGAGCAGGCTGGTGGGGGTAGAGTTCCCCAAAGCCCCCCAGAGAAAACTCTGGGGTGCGAAGTGGGGGAACTCCCCAGAAACCAGCCAAGCAACTTCGGACTTGGAACGACTCTGCTGAAGCAGAGCAAGACGCCGCGACCACACCAGCAACTTAAAACTAAATATTTTTAACTTGGAATTCAGGAGCTGGCTAAGCAGAGCAGGAGAAGAGTAATTAAGACAGGAAAAATCTTTAACTCCGTTTGAAACGTTAAAAAAATGGTGCCTGAGGGTGTGAAACAAAGCTAACTAGTGAAAGTGACTGTTAGCGCTTGTTACATTTGTAACAGACAAAGAGCTATTGGAAAACATTTTAGAGCCAATGTGGAATGGAATGGAAAAAGTTGTTATTGATGTTAAATAAATTAAAATTTTCTACAGAGTGGTGATCATATAGACTTTGTTTGACAGTTCAATAAGTAAAAGTTGAAACAATGGCTGATGTTAGACCTGCAGGATTATTGCCTGGTGAATTAGTAAATACCCGAAATGAAATTGCAAAAATTTTTCAAAAACTTTTAGACTTTCTTATGCTTAACATTTCGGCTTCAATTGAAAGAAAGTCCCAAAAGAAGTTTGATAATGAACTGTTGGTGGGGAAACAAGAAGAAATTAAACAGAGGAGCTTGGAGAGTGAAACGCAAGCTGGTGGGACCGGAATGCAGGAGGATATGAGTGAAATGGAGGCTCTGGCAGACATTTTCAATTTGTTTACAGAAGAGTTGCAGCTGGATCAGTCATTACAAGTGGATGAACTATTTGGCAGCTTGAGGTTTGACAAACAAAGGAATGATCTGCAAGCAAGAAAGGACGAAATGAGGGTTTTAAGTTCAAGCTAAAGAAAAAGATCACAAAAAGGAAGCGAGTTTCTATGACACATCAACCTCAGATCAAGTTTAAGAAACTTTCAAAAAGAAAAAGAGGGGCAGAAGGAACTTTGAAAGAATTATGGCAAAACAAAGATTGGAAAAAATACAATAAAAAGAAGAAATAGTCTGATTAAATTGGCAGGTTAAAGGTTATTTTGTTTTATATGTAAAAAGGATAACTTTTCTTTTTCAATGATATGATGGTACTATAATGGTTAAAGTAAAATTTGAAGATTACCCTCCGGAAAATTTAGAATTTTATATTTGCATATATGTTATAAGAAGTTTTATTGATGACTTTAATAATTACATGAGATAATAGGTTTAAGGTTTTTTTAAAATGATTAATTTTAATAAGTAAAAAGGATGGATAACAACTTTAGTTTTATTATAGAAGTGCTGAAATTGCATAGTGTTGGAGAAGTTGCGAAGGGTTTTAAAGGTTACAGTATAGTTAGGAGGTTCTGTATACAAAGACTAACTGAAGGATGTCCTTGGGAAAAATTTGAATTTATATTACTAGAAATGATTTAGATAAAAGTTTAGGGTTTTGTCTTTTTTAAAATGTATAATCTTAATAAGTAAAAAGGATGGATATCTCTTCTCTTTAATGTTTGTAATATTTTTAGGGAGATTGATGAATTTTAATAAGGGGAGTTAAAGGATCTATGGGAAATTTTGAATATTATAGTATGTTAGCATATCTTAGTACTACATGAGATAAAAGATTTAATTTTTTTTTAAATTGTTTAATTTTAACAAGTAAAAAGGATGGTTGTGAAGGGTTTTAAAGGTTACAATATAGTTAGGATGCTCTGTATACAAAGATTAACTGAAGGATATCCTTGGGAAAAATTTGAATTTATATTAGTAGAAAAGATTTAGACAAAAGTTTAGGGTTTTGTCTTTTTTAAAATGTATAATCTTAAAGTAAAAAGGATGGATATCTTCTTTCTTTAATGTTAGTAATATTTTTAGGGAGGTTGATGAACTTTAATAAGGGGAGTTAAAGGATCTATGGGAAATTTTGAATCTTATAGTATGTTAGCATATTTTAGTATATGTTTGTTATTGCAATACCCTGTTACTGCTTTGGGAGGTCTAGGGCGGGGAGGGGGGGTTGGATGGGTTGGGGAAAAGATGTTATATAAATGTACACATAATTGGGAAATCGGGGCTGCTCGAATACCACTTTAGATTGTATTGAAAAGGGAAACAACTGGAGAGAGGGGAAGGACTAGAGAGAGTGGAAAGGAGAGTAGGAAAGGAAAAGGAGAGAAGGAAGAGGGAGGGGAAAGAGGACTGGAAGAGAAGGTTAGAAGGTGGGAAGAGGAGAGGAGTGGGGGCGGAGAACGGGAAGTAGGAGAGAGGAGGAGAGTGAAGCAGGCAGGAAGGAAGGAAGGGAGGGGGAGTAGGGGAAGAAAGGTTGGAGTAAAAGGAAAGGGTAAAAGAGCAGCCCCGAAAAAACCCAGGGGGAAAAAAAGCAAAAAAAAAAGCAAAAGTAAAAATGATGTAAGAGGGAGGGGGGTGGGAAAGGGGGGATTGGGTGTGGGTGGGGGGAGAAAATGTTTGGAAATTTTGTTTGTAAACGTTTTAATAAAAAAAATAGTATTTGTAATCCAGAATGGCCCAACAAATTTCCCCATGTCACCAAATTCACAAAATCAGGTATTCGGTTTCAAGGGCAACCGAATTTATAATCCACACTTCTTTGAGAATTTTTTTATATATATATTTGGGGGTTTTTTTGTCTTTTTGTCTTTTTATTTTTTTTAAGAAATTTCAAAAAGCTCACCAGTTACTCCCAAGCCACCAGAAAACAAGTAGATAGAAAAGAAAAAACAAAAAGATGGCCTTCCAGCTGTTGTTTGCCTTTCACTTTGTTTCTCGTTTTATCAATCCTGACTTTCTTTTTTATCAGCCCTAACTTTTTTTTTCAAGGTCCTTTGCAGACATATATAGTGTCGTCTTTGGCCAGTAAATGGCATTCCAACTCTAAGTTCCAGTACCAAAACAAGGCAGAAGCTGATTGTCAAAGTTCAACAAAAGAAGAAAAAACCACATTTTTCTTTATATACCGTATATACTCTAATATAAGCCGAGTTTTTCAGCACGTTTTTCAGGCTGAAAAAAGCCCCCTCGGCTTATATTCGAGTCATGGAAAAAAATGCCTTTTCCCCTGCAACCGTTTTGGTTCCCGGGGTTGCAGAGAGGCTTGCTAAAGCCAAAATGGGGTGTGTGGGGGGTGCGGCGCCCCACCCCCACGCCCCTTTTTGGCTTTAGGGGTTGCAGGGAGGCAGGGGTGAAATGCTCCCGCTTTGGACCGGCTCGGGCAAGTAGGAAGCGGAGATTGAGGCGAGTTCGCCGTAGTGGTAGAAATTGGTGGCTGGTCACGCCCCCGAACCGGGCCACGTGGAAGGCAGGCAAGCTTCGCAGGGCTGTGGGGAAGGGAGCTTCCCAGCATTCCCTCCTCCTCTCCCAGGTGACAGCCAGGGCTTCGCCACCGCCTCTTTTCCTCAGAGGGGCAGTGTCTGCCTCCAAGTTCTGCTATTTACTCATTCCCATTCCTCCCCCCCCCCCCCCCGTTTTTCCATTTCTGTGCCTGGATTCTGCTAATTACTCCTTCCCATTCCCATTCCTCCCCCCCTTTTTCCATTTCTGTACCTGGATTCTGCTAATTACCCCTTCTCCTTCCCATTCCCCCCCTCCTCGTTATTCCATTTCTTTGCTGGATTCTGCTTCTGCAAGAGAAGGCTCCGATGTTTGCTTGGGTGGTGGAGGGAAACTCAAAGCATTGGGGGCTTCAGAAGGGCAGAATGAGCTTCAAAATGTGCGGCTCCTGGCTCTAACAGCGAGTGACGTCAAGTTGACTGGGGAATAGGGGCACTGGAGTTGGGCGGGTGAATCTACAGAGGGCGTCATTCTTTAGGCAGGCTGAGCATTATGGGGCTTGAAATCAGGGGTGGCGAGGGCTGAGACACAGAAAGAGACAAAGAATGAAAGAGAGAGTGGGAGAGAGACAGAGAAAGGGGGGGAGAAAGAATGAGAGAGAGAGAAAGGGGGAGAGAGAAAGAATGAGAAAGAGGGGGAGAGAGAAATGGTGACAAGATAGGGCAAAAACGTAAGATGTGAGGACATAAGTTCGAGGACTGGTCACAAGTGCGAGGACCAGTCAAAAATTACTTTTTCAGCCCTCTGAGTAGTCCATATGCACAAAAGGACTACCCAGAGGGCTGAAAAAAGTGATTTCTGACAGGTCCTCGCACTTTTGACCAGTCTTTTTTTATTTTGAAATTTACCAGTAGCCGCTGCATTTCCCACCCCCCGGCTTATACTCGAGTCAATGAGTTTTCCCAGTTTCTGTGGTAAAATTGGGGGCCTCGGCTTATATTCGGGTCAGCTTATACTCGAGTATATACAGTAATTTATTCCAGTAGTCAAACAATATTTCCAATAAATTAAAATCCCTTTTCACAGCACTACAAATTCAAGTTCAGTCTTTCTATATTTTGAAACTTCATATTCTTCCATTAAAATTTCATTTCTCTTTTGGGTCTATAATTTGTCTCCGTGTATTAATTCGCTGCTTTCTGTGCTTTGGAGTCTTTAAAACATTCTTTTATCTAGGGTGAATCTCTAATAAAGAAGTTGAAAATTGTCTCACCCAGTTCCAATCCTCTGTTCACACACCACTCCAGCTCATTTCTCCGTCGGTCAGGAGGATGCCTCAGATCTCCCGCAATCGACAAGGAATCCCTCTTTTCTTCGTCAACCTTCCAGGGTGACTGGCCCTTTAGGGCCTCCTATCGGAGAAGAATCAGCCAGGATTTGTGGAGCCCTGCTATGTCCAACCGTCTCTCCATAACACCAGTGCAGAAGTCTATTACTGGAGGCTTTTAAAAAGAGATTGGATAGCCACTTCTCTGGAATGGTATAGAGCCGTGATGGCGAACCTTTGACACGTGTGCCCGAAATGGCACACGGAGCCGTGTCATCTGGCAAGCGCAGCGTCGCACATTCCTCTTCTGGGTTTCTGGCACGCATGCACATGCAACAATCAGCTGTCCTTTTTGCGTGCGGCAGTGACGGAAACAGGAAAAGGTGGTCTTCCGTTTTCCTGCGTGAGCATGTGCGCCGGCCAGCTAATTTTCACGTGCACATGCGCTCCAGAAATCCAGAAGATTAAACTGTAAGTTCATTTTCAGCCACGCGCATGCGCCCTGGGCAGCTCCTCTTCCGGGTTGCAGCCCAGACAAGCATACACACACTCTCTCACTCAGTGCCGAAAAGGTTCGCCATCACTGGTATAGAGTTTCCTGCTTGAGGAGGAGATTGGACTACAAGGTCTCCAAGGTCCCTTCCAACTCTGTTTTTCTGTTATTCTATGATTGCAATAGCTGCTTCTGTTAAAACAAGATGTAACAACGGACTTGTTCTTCAGGGAATCAGACATTTTTATGTCTTAATTTTTTTTGCTAGTGTTTCTTAGAACAGGACAATATGTAGCTATATCCCTTCATGTATTTACAGAAAGAGGCTCACCAACAGCCACTGTGAGGCACCCTTGCTTGATGGCCATTTTTGAAATGAAACCACCAGTTCTGCTTTTCTGTCATATTATATTGATAGATCTGGTGTTTCAGAAATTTAATTGACACTCCATTTCAGAAATCTTCTCAGTATCCTTCATCTACATGTAAAATAAGAGAGATTCATTTATTTCTTAATGGTCTATAAAATGACTACAGAAAACCACCAAGTTATTATTTTGCTTTGCATCTAAGAGACCTAGAAGTGATCCACACACACCCCTACATTTTTCTCACTTTAAAATGTCAACTCCCATCTCTCCCTCTCCCCCCACCCACCCCCCTCTCTCATTGAAGTCAGATGTTTTTAAATAAGAGTGTGAGAACATTATAGACTCTCCCAAGCTAGAAATTTTTGGGATTATGCTTTTAATTGATCATTTTACCTTTGTCAGTATTTGTACTTATTTTTTTCAGGAAGCAGCCAAACAAGCCAACAACCCGGGCCTCATCGAAAAGCCAGAATCCATCCTCAGTTCTTCCTACAAATCGTCGGAAATTAGCAGAGAAGAAGCAGTCATCTGCCACTGCAAAAGTGAACAAAAGTCATCGCTTGGCCCAGTAAGTGGAAAGAAAAATATCTTGAGATTCTTCTCCTTTCTTTTGTCTGATCATTACTATCCAAAATGATGCCACAGTATTGGTGGGATAACTACAGGACATGAGTCCAGTCATGGTTCCAAGTAATGCTCCCAATCAATTCAACACTTGAAGCCTTGGCTTTCTCAAAAATCCTGTTTATTGGGTACAACATATCGGCACGGTCAAATGTGAAACCCTGAATAATTTCCATGGTTTCAGTACAATTTTTTAAAAAATTTGATTTATATGCCGCCCTTCTCTGGAGACTCAGGGCGGCTTACACTGCGTTAAGCAATAGCCTTCATACTTTTGTATATTTATACAAAGTTAGCTTATTGCCCCCACAAACTGGGTCCTCATTTTACCTACCTTAGAAAGGATGGAAAGCTGAGTCAACCTTGAGCCTGGTGAGATTTGAACTTATAGTAATTGCAGACAGCTGGTGTTAATCACAATGCTTTTTAGTCTGCTGAGCCACCAGAAGAAGGGGATAAAGAATAGATACTGGCCACCCCTCTTGTGTCACAGATCACATTACCCAACCACATCAGCCAACCAAGCAGACTTCTCAGCACTCCCTCCTGCCATTGCAGTGGTGGGTTTCAAAAATCTTTACTACCAGTTCTGTGGCTGTGGCTTGGTGGGCATGGCATGGCTTGGTGGGCATGGCGTGGGAAGGATACTGTAAAATCTCCATTCCCTCCCCAATCAAGAGGAAGGTTACTGCAAAATCCCCATTTCCTTCCGATCAGTGGGACTCAGGAGGCAGAGAATAGATGGGGGCAGGGCCAGTCAGAATTTTTACTACCAGTTCTCCGAACTACTCAAAATTTCCGCTACCGGTTCTTCAGAACTGGTCAGAACCTGCTGAAACCCACCTCTGGCAGGTTGATCCGGTGTTGGTTCTCAGGAGCCTTATCTTTGTTGTGCCTGACAAATTGGAAGGAAACATTCTACATTCCATAAGTCCCCCTTCCCACAACCCCCCATAAGTATGGCAACTAAGAAACAAAGCAAGAAAAATATGACTTCAGCTAGAGTTGTTTCGAGAGTTGACAGTTTATTTCTGTTATGCTCTAGAAGCATCTGGCTGTCCTTTACTGAATATCAGATATGATCTGGCAGGGGCTTCTCTGTTACTGTGCTTAAAAGATAGCTTCCAGCATATACCAAAATTTTGAGGGTAATATATTGTTTATCTTGTTTATTTTTTTCATTCATGTAAAATATGAGCTTCTACTTTGCTTCAGTACAGTTTATTTACTTTTGTAATATCATAGTTCAAAACGCAAAAATCACAGCATCTATATTTCTCTGGAGCAGCCTTAAGGGATAGAAACACTTGTTAACAAGCAAATGGCAGTCCAGAACTCATTTTAAGATGAAGGTGTTATTGACTACAGGAAAAGCCAGACACCCAAGCAAGTTTGGAAGATTGAGCATAGAAGATAGTTCCTCATGCCAGCCAAAAACAAAGGAAGAATCCATAGGAACAGGAAATAAGCTATATAAGTCAAGTATCTCATGGCTCAGCCAGGTATCAAATTGTCATGTGCATGACTCTGTAGTGCTCAGAATCCGAAAAGATCTTGACAGACTTGAACAATGGGCCCTGTCCAACAAAATGAAATTTAATGTGGAGAAAAGCAAGGTTTTACACTTAGGCAGGAAAAACCAAAGATACAAGTACAGATCAGGCAAAAACTGGCTCAAAAACAGTAACTGTGAGAGGAATCTTGGAGTCCTAGTGGATGATCACTTAAAGATGAGCCAGCAGTGTGTCGCAGCAGCCAAGATAGCTAATACAATCCTTGGTTGTATAAACAGACGCATAGAATCAAGATCATGTGAAGTATCAGTACCGCTTTATAAAACCTTAGTAAGGCAAGAATACTGGAATACTGCATCCAGTTTTTGTCACCACATTATAAAAAGGGTTGAAACTTTGGAAAAAATGCAGAGAAGAGTAACTAAGATGATTAAAGGCCTGGAGACTAAATCATATGAAGAATGGTTGCAGGAATTGGGTATGGCTAGTCTAGAGAAAAGAAAGACTACGGGTGACATGATAACAGTATTCCAGTATTTGAGGGGTTGCCACAAAGAAGAGGTCAACTTATTTTCCAAAGCACCAGAAGGCAAGACAAGAAACAATGGATGGAAACAAGAGATGCAACTGAAATTAAGGAGAAACTTCATAATAGTGAGGACAATTAACCAGTGGAACAGCTTGCCCTCAGAAGTTGTGGGTGCTTCATCACTGGAGGGTTGTTTTTTTTAAAAAAAATTAAAAAGTTTTTCAAAAATACAAACATTTTCTCCCCCCCCTTCCCCCCCCCCCTCCCTCCCCCTCCTCCCCCTCCCTCCCCCTTCCCCCCTCCCACCTTCACCCATCCCCCCTCCCACCTCCCCCGACTTCCCAGAGCAAGGGTAAAACATTTAACAATCATAAGCTAAAATAAGCTAACATTTTATAGACTCCAAATTCTCACTAAATCTTTAACTCCACATAGTTCAAATAACTATAATCGTAAACTAAAAGTTAGATTAAATATTTCATTCAAAGGCTATTTGAAATTTTTTAGTCTGATATCTGTTTTGAATATAGTCAATCCATCTTCTCTACTCCAATGCATATCTTTCATTTGAATGCTCTTTCAGATACGCTGAAATGTTTGCCATGTCTGCCAAATTCCCTACTTTTAAAATCCATTCCTCAATAGTAGGTAACTCTTCCTTCTTCCAGTACTCTGCCACCAAAGGTCTAGCTGCTGTTATTAAATTTAAAATGAGCTTAGTCTCTATGACCGTAAAGTCTGTAAATATGCCCAACAGAAAAAACTGTGGAGCAAATTTTATCTTTTTCTTTAAAATATTTTGAATGATCCACCATATTTTTATCCAAAAAGCCTTAATTTTTTTTATATGTCCACCATATATGATAATACGTAGCATCTTCACATTCGCATCTCCAGCATTTGGGTTGTAAACTTGGATACATACAGGCTAGTTTTTTAGGATCTAAATGCCATCTATAAAACATTTTATAAAAATTCTCTCTTAGGTTTTGGGCCTGCATGAATCTTACATTTCTAACCCATATTCTTTCCCACGTTTCCATCATTATTGGTTCTTCAATATTTTGTGCCCACTTTATTATACAGTCCTTAACTAGCTCTGTTTCTGAGTCTATTTCTTTTTTCTTTTTTAAATTTTTTTATTACACACAAAACATACATATATACATACAGATACAAGTAAAACAGTACACAACATGCATCACAATAATGACATTTAAACGTAATGTCTGATTTCTTATGACATCGATAACCTATATTCCTTAATATGTATTCCTTCTCTTACCTTATATAACGATATTATTTTACTGAACTCTAATTATTTGTTGTTATACCTCGTTTGGTACAGGATTTTACTTTGGTCTTTTAGGATCCTATTTTTTGTTTTGTTTCTTTATCTCCAACCATTGATACCACCTTTGCCAAACCAGATAGTAGTCGGATTCTTCCTTTCCTTGAATTTCCTTGGTGAGTCTGTCCATCTCAGCACATTCCATGACTTTGGATATTATTCTGTCTTGTGTTGGGACTTCTTCTGATTTCCAATATTGTGCATAGGTGATCCTTGATGCAGTCAAAATGTGTGTGATTAGATATGTTATTTCTTTTTCGTGGTTACGTGTAAGTATGCCTAATAGGTATGTTTCTGGTTTTAATGGTACTTTTTGAGTTATGATTTCTTCCAATTGAGTTTTAATGTTGTTCCAGAATTGTTTAGCTTTGGGACACGACCACCACATGTGGTAGTATGTCCCTTTTTGCACTTTACATTTCCAGAAGAGTGACGACGTATTGGAAAACATTTTAGAGATCCGCGCCGATAGGTGCCATCTATAGAACATCTTGTAGGCATTTTCTTTGTACAGAACCGATAGTGTTAATTTGTTGTTAGTTTTCCATAGTTTTTCCCATTTATTTAATTCTATAGGGTATCCAAAATTCGTCGCCCACATGACCATGGTTTCTTTAACTATTTCCTCTTCTAGTTTATATGCCAATAAAAAATTATAAATTTTTGTTATTAATTTCTCATTGGGGCCCAGTAAAATTTTGTCTATTTGATTTAATTCTTTTTGGATTCTGAATTTTTCTATATCTGTTTTGTATCTCAATTTTAATTGTAAGTATGGCCACCAATCCATTTCTACACCTTGGGTTCTTAATTCTTCTATTGTTTTTAGTTTCCCTTCTTCATTCAAAAGATCCTGGTATGTTTTCATTTTATTTGTGTCCATTGTGTTTGGATAGATTTGTGCTTCCATTGTAGAGATCCACCGTGGGATCTTGTCATAGTGGTTCTTTCTGATTTCATTCCAGGTTTTGAGCAGGGTGTCTCTCACGATGTGTCTACGGAATTGTTCTTGTTTTGTGACTTTCTCTTCCCATAAGTATGCATGCCATCCCTTTGTCAGGTCAAAACTTCCAGTATTAATGTTCGTCTGTTTTTGAGTTCAATCCAATCTTTTATCCATGTTAGTACTGACGCTTTATAGTAAATCTGCCAATCGGGGAGTCCCATTCCTCCTCTCTCTCGTTTGTCCTGTAAGTGCTTTAATTTGATTCTTGCCTTTTTTTTCTGCCAGATAAATTTTGATATCATCCTGTCCAAATCTTTGAAGTATGTTCTGCCCGGATTTACTGGTATCACCCTAAATAAGTATAACACTCTTGGAAGAATATTCATTTTGATAGTGGCAATTTTGCCTAGGAGAGATAACTGGAGTTTTGTCCAACTTTCCAAATCTTTTTCTACCTGTTTAGCCAGTTTAATATAATTGTCTTCCTTCAGCGTTGATATTCTGTTGGTAAGCCACACCCCTAGATATTTAACTTTCTTTGCTGTTTGTATCCCTAGCATATTTTCCAAATCTTTTTCTTGCTGTTTGGTGAGATTCATAGTTAAAATTTTGGCTTTTTGTTTGTTAATTTTCAGGCCCACTACTTCTCCATATCGCTGTATTTTGGTCAGTAATTTCAGTCCTGATTGTAGCGGTTTTTCTAGGATGAGCACTATGTCATCCACAAAGGCTTGCAGTTTATATTCCTGGTTTTTTATTTTTAGTCCGGTTATTTCTGTATCTGCTCTGATTTCTTCTAGTAATAATTCCAATGTCAATATAAACAATATGGGGGATAGGGGGCATCCTTGTCTCACCCCTCTCTTTATATCAAATTGTCCTGTTGTCTCTCCATTAATTAGTATTTTTGCAGTTTGGGTGCTGTATATCCTTTTGATCATTTTTATAAATCTTTTTCCGAATTTCATTTTTCCTAATTGTGCTATTAGGAATGTCCAATTAAGGTTATCAAACGCTTTTTGTGCATCCAGAAAAATTAAGGCTAATTGTTTGTCCGGTCTTTGTTCGTAAAATTCAAGGGTGTCAATAATTGTTCTTGTGTTGTTTTGGATTTGTTGTCCAGGGATGAAACCATTTTGATCAGGGTGTATGTAGTGCTTAATAAAGTTTTTCAGTTTCTGCGTTATGATAGATGTGAATAGCTTGTAGTCTACATTGAGGAGGGAAATTGGTCTGTAATTTTTAATTTCAGTGGGGTCCGAATCTTGTTTTGGTATTAGTGTGATTATTGTCTCATTCCATGATTGCGGGGTTTCGGCTTCCAAAAGTGCGTCGTTGAATACTTGTATTAGGATATCATCTAGTGATTGTTGGAATGTCTTGTAGAACTCCGCTGGTATGCCGTCTGTTCCTGGTGTCTTGTTGTTGTTTTGTTTCTTCCTTGTTTCTATTAATTCTAACATAGAGATCGGTCTATTCAATAACTCAATGTGATCTTGTTTTAGTTCCGGTATCTTTATTTTATTTAAATATTCTATGGTATCCTCTTCTCGAATTTCTTCTTTTGCATATAAATTTTGGAAAAATTCCTTTGCAATTCATTTTTTGTCCTCATTATTCTGGTATACAAATCCATCCTCGTCTTTTAATTGCATTATTATCTTCTTCTGTTTTTCTGTTTTCAATTTATAGGCTAACCACCGTCCAGTTTTATTTGCATGCTCGAATTGATTTTGTTTGGTCATTTTTATTTTCCTTGCTATCTCTGCAGTTGTGGTCAAATTCAATTTATGTCTTGTAAGATTTATTTTCTCTTTAATTTCTTGATTGTCCGGCTGGTTCTGTAGTTCTAATTCATACTGTTGTAATGTTGTCAGTAAATTTTGTTTTGTTTATTGTTTGTCTTTATTCTTTTGTGCAGTATAGGCAATTGTTAGTCCTCTAATATATGCCTTGGTTGTATCCCATAGATTTTGCAGGCTAGTGTGTTCTTTGACATTAATTTGAAAAAATATTGTCATTAATTTGAAAAAATATTTTCAGTTCTTTTTGGATCATTTCCACATATTGTTTGTCGTTCATAATATCTCTATCAATCATCCATCTTCTCCACGTTTGGTGGCCCTTCCATGTTATTTCAATTGGACTGTGGTCTGCCCATGTATTAGTTGCAATTTCTATTTGTTTAATATCTGATCTGAGCTCTGCTGTCATCCAGGCCATGTCAATTCTCGACCAGGATTGGTGTGGATTTGAGTAGAATGTGAATTGTTGTTTGTTGTAATTGATTTCACTCCAGGCATCTTGTAATTGAAATTCTTGTACCATATTGTAAAATGTTTCCGGAAGTATTTTTTTCTTAGATTTGTTTGCTACTCCGATAGCCTTTCTCTGTATTTGCGATTGCGTTATAGTCTCCAATGAGACATATGTTTTGATAATCCAATTCCTTAATTATGTTGTGTATCTTTTTGAAGTAATCAATTTGAGTTCCATTCGGTGCATAAAGTGAGACTAATAATATCTTTTTCTTTCCTGTTTGGATTTCGACCATCAACATCCTGCCCTCCTCATCAGCGAATATTTGCTTTGCTTGTATATGATTTTGGATGTACATTGCTATACTTTTCTTTTTTTGTTCTGCTAGTGCAGTATAGAGTATTCCTAGTCGTCCAACACTTAGTCCTGTATTTCCATTCGCAGATCAAGTAATCCTTATCTAATTTCAAGTCCCAGTCAAATTGATAACAATATATTCAGTATTCAATCGACAGCTCTCCACTTTGTTTCTTTAAATCCACCTTAATTCCGTTGCCTGTCAGCTCCGCTTAGTCACCCTCTGGTTGGTCTCACCGCTTTGCTCCGATTTACTTTCACTTGCCGCTTCTTTGTGGCTCAGCTTTGCCGAACTGTTTGGAGTCTCTCTTTTACTTATATTTCCGTCGCTCTGATTGTTGTACCTTTCAAATCTTTATTCTTTTGTTGTTCTTGCTGATGTCATTTACTCTATCTTCGCTTCCTTTCTCAATACAGCGGTCAGGGTTCTGGCCAGCCAAAAAAGGCTGGGTTTTTTCTGATCGGAATTAAGGGGTTTTCCCTGAACCTTCGGGGCTATTGCTGTCGCGTCCAAGGTCCTCGGGATTTCCCCTTTAATCTATTGACCTCTTCGTAGTCAATAGTGCCAAAAAAGCGGCTTCCAGACAGAAAATCAGAACTTAGGGAACAGAGCACTGTCCCCTTAGTTCCTAACACGCTGACGTCACCGCCGGAAGTCCTTCTGAGTCTATTTCTATCAATGCATTGTACAACCTTTTTATATGCATTTGACTTTGATCTCTAATTTGTTTTACAAAGTTTTCATCCCCTTGCAAAATGCCAATTTTTTTATCTTGTCTCCATCTAGTTTGCAGCTGCCCATACTGAAACCATGTTTTAATTACTCCTTCTTCCCTTAACTGGTTCATAGATTTTTAGTTGTAGCCTACCTCCTTCTTTATAAAGAAATTCTTTATAGGTAATATCTTGTTTTTGCTCAGCGCTTATGTTCTCTATCACGTGCCTGGGTACTGTCCAAATTGGTAACTTATCGTTTAATTTGTATTGATACTTTTTCCATACACACAGTAAAGCATTCCTTAATATATGGCTTTTAAAAATCTTGTCCACTCTTTTATCATATAGTAAATAAGCATGCCAACCGTACAGCAAACCATACCCTTCAATATTCAATATTCTTTCCTCTGTCAAATTCATCCAGTCACTAATTGCTACTAGGGCAGCTGCTTCATAATATAATTTTAAATTGGGCATTTTGAGACTTCCTCTTTCACGTGTATCTTGCATTATCTTTTGCTTAACTCAAGGTCTCTTTCCTGCCCAAACAAAATTACTTCTGCCATTCCTTTAGATTTTCATCTTTTTTAAGTATTGGAATCATTTGAAAAAGAAATAAGAACTTTGGTAAAATGTTTATTTTTACTGTTGCTACTCTTCCCAGCAAAGACAATTGAAGCTTTTTCCAGTTTTCATCTCTCTCTGTATTTTTTGCCACAATTCATAATTATATAATTTCGCATTTGAAGTTGTAATATGAACCCCTAGGTATTTAACCTTCTTTGCTATTTCAAATCCTGTAAATCTTTCTACTTCTTCTTCTTGATTCCTAGTCATATTTTTAGTTATTATCTTTGTTTTACCTGCATTTATTTTAAATCCAGATACTTGTCCATATTGACATTATTTCCATTAAACCTTTAACCAATTGGACTGGTTGTGTCAAAGTAACAACCAAATCATCTGCAAATGCTCTTAATTTATACTCAAGTTGCCTAATTTTAATTCCCTTTATTTTGTCTAACCCACGCATTTTACTCAGCAAAACTTCCAGCGACAAAATAAACCATGGAGACAAGGGGCATCCTTGCCTTGTTCCTTTTCCTATGTTAAAAGTGTCTGTTAAGCCGCCATTAATTATTATTTGCGCTGTTCGTTTCTGGCATATTGCCTTAATGGATTGTGTAAAATATTCTCCAAACTGCATCTTTTCTATTAATTTCAATAGAAAATGCCAATTCAATCGATCAAATGCTTTCTCCGCATCAAGGAATATTAGCACTGCTGGGATTTGGTTGTTCTTCCCCAAATATTCTAACAGGTTAACAATTTGCCTCAAGTTACTTTTCATTTGTCTACCACTTATGAAACCTGTTTGGTCATGATGGATCGTCTGTTGCATAACTGTCATTAATCTATTTGCTAGTATCTTGGCAAAAATCTTATAATCTGTATTTAAAAGTGATATTGGCCTATAATTTTTTGGGTGTGTGTGATCTTGTTCCTCCTTTGGAATCAAGGAAATAAGGGCTGTCTTCCATGACGGAGGTATCCCTCCCCCAAGTTATATGTTAGTAAATAATTCCTTAAGTGATTCCACCATTTCCAACTAAATTCTTGTAAAACACCTGTCAAACCATCCGTCCCTGGTGCTTTACCCACTTTTAACTGTTTAATTGCGAACAAAATTTCCTCAGAAGTTTTCGGTTGATTTAAACTCTCCCTTTGCTCTTTTGAAATTATACAAATATTCTCTTTCTGTAAATAGCTATCTATGTCTATATCCTGAATTTTATCACTAATATATAACTTAGTATAAAATTCCAAAAATGCTTTTTTAATCATCTCTTGCTGGTAAACCTCCTTACCTTTATAATTTATTTTCTCTATCGTCCGTGATTTTTGTTTCTTCCTTAATAAGTATGCTAATCATCTACCAGGTTTATTAGCATTACAAAAAGTGTTATGTTTAGCATACTGTAAGTTTGTTGCTACTTGATCTGCCATTAGCATCTTAAATTGCCCTTTCAATAAATTAATTACCTCTTTTGTTTTCTTATCTGCTGGATTCGCTATTAGAACTTGTTCTTTCTTTTTAATTTCTTCTTCTAATTGCTTCCTTTTCTTTCCCTGTTTCTTTCTGTGTTTATTATTCAAATATATCAAAATACCTCTCATATATGCTTTACTCGCATCCCAAACCATTTCCATAGATGTACCCTTATGCATATTCATAGTGAAAAATTCTTTCATAAATTTTTTACATTCATTTTCCTCATATCTAAACAAGTTTTCATTTAACCTCCAAGACCTCTTATGTCCCTTGCCATGCTCCAATTCCATCCAAACTGGGCTATGATCCGTTAAAGTTCTTGGGCATATCTTCGTATTCTTCACCCTGGAAAAAATGTCATTAGTAATTAATATAAAATCAATCTTAGAGAAAGATTGGTGCCTGTCTGAAAAGAAAGTAAAGTCATTTCCTTGTAAATTCCTCTCTCTCCAAATGTCCCTCAGCTCCATATCATCCATCATTTCAAAAAAGGATTTTGGCAATCTTGCACGTGAAACGTTTTGCTTAAGTCCCTTCTTGTCTTTTTTAATATCCAAAACTCCATTCCAGTCACCCAGTAAAATACACAATTTATAATCCCATTGTAACAACTTGGTGTGTTGTAATTTTTTTCCTGTTGCTGATTCGGTGCATATAGTCCAATTAAAAGTACTTTTTCTTCTTTTATTAAAAGTTCAATTGCTATAAATCATCCTTGGTCATCTGCTTCAATTAGATTAGCAATTAAATCTGTTTTTAGATATACCACTATACCATTTTTCTTGTCTTGTGCTGATGCAACAAAGTGTATTCCTAATCTCGCATTATTTTTGATCTTGACTTCTAATATGGGTCTCTTGTAAATAAATTACATAGTTTTTAAATTGTTTCAAATAATGAAATATTTTCTTCCTCTTTTGCAGTGAATTCAAGCCATTAACATTCCAGGTTAGAAATCTAGTTCCCATCTTTGGGCCTCTGAAGCATTTGGAGCATCTGCTGGTGATCTTGTCTCATTTGACCTTTAGGTCTAGCTCCCCCCACTGCTTCTGTTTTTGTAGTTTCTTGGGTTACTGTCTGAAGTTGCTGCAGTCTTAATTCTTCTTTGCGTTTAGCTGCTGCTGCTCGGGTCTGTCTTTGAACCTTAGGCTCCTCTACTATTTCAATTGTATCCAGATCTTGAACAATGGTCAAAACTTGCAGTAAATCTTCTTGAATGTTTGAAGCTCCCCCTTGAGCCTGTGCCAGCAATTCTTCATTCTCCAGCTTTCTTACCACCAACTCCTCCTTACTTTTTCTAACATCTGGGGATTTCGGGGGTCCAGCCTTCAGTACATTAACATAAAAGACTCTTGCTTTCAATACTGAATTAAGGCGATATCTTTCTGCTGAGTAGTTCACCACTAAACCAGCTGGTACCTCCCATCTGTACTGTATCTGGCGATTTCGCAATTCATCCACCAGAAAAGAATAGTCTCTTCTAGCTCTTAACATTTTAGGGGGAATTTCTTTCATTGTCATAACCTCCTGGCCTTCCACTTGAAGCTTATTTTTAAAAGTGGCTTGTAGAATTTCGTTACGTATTCTCCTTGTAGTAAAATATATAACAATATCTCTTGGTAAACGCTTCTGTCTTGCCACCCACGAATTAACGCGAAAATTTTTATCAATCTGCCATTCCAGATTAGCTTTTTGATCTCCCAACATCTGGGCCAGTGCGTCTGACATCATCTCTTTCAAGTTCTCTTGCTTGTTCTCCTTCACCCCTCTTATTCTTAAGGCAAATTCCATATCTCTGTATTGTATCATTGTTACATCTAGTTCAGCCTTTTCAATTTTATTCTGAGCCTCTCCCAACTTGCTTTCCAGGATCTCATTAGATTGCTTTATTTCTTCCGCTTTATCATCCAAAATTTCAATATGCCCTGCCAGACCCTTAAATGCCAAAATTATATCTTCTCTAATTTCCTGATTCCTGGTAGAAATGAAATCTTCAATACCAACCATTTCCTCCACCACACTCTGCATTTTTTCATCCACAGAAGCAATCTTGCTCTCTGTGCCTTTCAAAGCTTCCTGCAGCATTTCAAATGTTAAAATCTGTGGCTCTGTTGCAGGAACAAGAGCTTGCAATTTACAAGTATGAGCTGGGGAACTTCCAGCACTGCCAGTTCCTTTAACATAAACATTCTTTATTGATTTTGAAGCCATCTTTTACTTTCAATTTTTTTTAAAAATTCAAACAGCAACCAAAACAAAAGATTGGTCAAATTTCACAGTCTTTTAAAACCTTTAAAATCCTCTTTATTTCGGTACCAAAATCAGTTTTAGCCAGGGGCTCAGCGCTAAACGATACTTTCTTGTTAATTTGTTAACTTTCACTTTCCACGCCCCATTAAGTCTCAATCGCCATCTTGTTCTCACTTTCATTTCTTAATAACTCAGAAGGAAGCAATACACATTGGAGTTAAGTTTAGATACTTGCAGTCTGATTTCTCCTGGATTTGGTCTGTCTGCTTCAGTTTAAGATGTTTATTACAAGCCTTGTTTGCAGAGGTGGTCGCGGCGTCTTGCTCTGCTTTTAGCAGAGGCGTCCCAGATCCGGATTTTTGACAGGCTTCCAGGGGGCTTTCACCCTTTGCGCCCCAGAACTATTCCTGGGGCACTTGGGGAGCTCTACCTGAACCTGTCTACTCTCCTCTCTCCCCTTTGCCCGGGGAGAAAGTTTCCAAGCCGCTAGACAGCTGATTTTAGGCTGTTCTAGCGGCTTTACGCGATCAGGGAACGGACGCTAGCGAAGAAGCATCTACAGCGCCTGCAGTGCCAGACGGAAGTCCTCACTGGAGGTTTTTAAGAAGAGACTGGACAGCCACTGGTATAGGGTTTCCTGCTTGAGCAGAGGGTTGGACTAGAAGACCTCCAAGGTCCCTTCCAGCTCTATTCTGATTGTTTGAATCTAAATGTAATTGTAATAATTGGGCTAAAGAGGAAGGGTGCCAGGATATGCAGTCTCCAGAGTCTTTTATATATAATTGAGGCAATTCATAAATACAATAGGTTAGTAAGCAAGTGTAACCATAACAATAAGCCATATCATTTTATTTAGTTGAAAAATGGAAGCTGAAGCATTTAAGCAGAACCCTCATTGAAGAATTCAGTTTTTTATAGAATTCAGAGATCAAGGAGGTCTGATGGCAAGAGTAGAGGGAGGTATGTTTGGGATCTGTCAGTGGAAAGCCCTGGAGTTCCTCATCCATGTCTTGACTGTGAATTGCATAGGTTGCAGTGGTACAAATGAGAAAATGGCAGGGAAAAGATAGCCAGGGACAAAAAATGGCAGCAGACACTTTTCCAAAGGTGCTCGTGATGATGAGGAACAGACAAACAATCCTTATCAGGCAGCCGAAAAGAGGCAGAGCAATTTAGCACTAAATTATCTTGCTTCCCAATTTAACCAGGATCCCAACAATGGCATTGTTAGAGACTGTCTCTCCCAAAGCAGGTTATGGGCCTAGTTTGATCAAAGTCACTGGATTCCATGCTTACTAAAAATAATTACCTTTTTGTTTGTTTTGATACTTTCAGATCAAAATTCCAACCCACCAAGCGCAGAAGGGAAGCAAGTCCCCCAGTGTCACGTAAGAAGGATCACCAGAGGGCTGATGAGACTGACATGAAAATGTCAAAGCGATAGTTGGAACCCAGTGGGGATTCAGGGTGGGAGGGAACGTTCTCTGCTTTATAAAGCTTTGATCGGTTGCATGTGTGTATTTCCAAGATGTAACATAATACACATGTAATATTTTAAACAGCTTTATAAACTATTTGTTTATGAAGAAGATATGAATTAGAGAAGGTTTCTTTGTGTCCAGGAGGAATTTGCTGATGCTTCCAATCCACTCTTCACTAGTGGCTTCTTAACGCCCTTTTGTATATAAAACATTTATTTAAAAAAAGATTGTATTTTACTGTGTATGAACATAATGGGAACACTTCATTGAACTGCAACACCTGGTATTATATCATATTGTTTTAACTGGATTATTAAATGTTGTGCTGCCATGCTTAGCGCTGGGTAGGACTAGGAGACGGAAGTGCGAAGCTAATTTGGCTCAGAACATTCTCACGTTCAGGACAAGTAGATAGGCATAAGGAGAGCCTTGTTACTTCCCTTGTTGTGTTCGTAACTTTCTCTATGCTAAAATATAAGAGTGACATTTACAGTGTTGAGTTCACAGTGCCCTTTCCTTTGGAAATGTATTCTCTACTTGTAAACTTTCTCCCAGTGTCCCAGCTGGAACATTGCACAAGAAGAGTTTTTGACTGAAGAGCACATCACCTTTCTATGGAGCTTTTAATTGTTCTTCTCCCAGGGCTTTTGTTTCTCTATAGAAAAATGGAAAACAAAAGGACTGAAAAGATTGGCAACATGCCTACTTTATCCACTAGTATTAAAGAAGCATGTAGAATCTGGTTAGTTGTCCAAACTTTTAGTAGACTTGCATTTTACTCTCTCAAGAGCAAATCTTCAATTTGAGTTCCATGTAAAGCTTTTTTATTGTTAATCGCACTTGTCTCTTGCAAAGATGTAAGTTGCCAAATATTATGAGATTATTTTAAAATGTTCATATTCATCTTTTATAACTAAAATCAATATTGATTTTTAATTTTTTGTTGTAGTTGTTGTTGTTTGGAGGTCTTTTGTTGTACTGTGGATATTTCTGTCAAATATTCTAGTTTGTTTCTTATTGAATTTTTATATATAAATTACAAAATGTTTCCAAACTAGTGTCTCAGTATTTGAATTGCTAGATTTTTGCATGTATTTCTAGTCTACATTCAAAGATTGTCATCCCAAACATTTCTGAATCTTACTGATATTTATGCAAGTTAAGCACAAGCTGAAATCTCTGGTGCTCTGAGCCCAGCAATTTAATGGTGCTTTGTTTTGGATTGGGCTCATGAAATACAAGTTACAGCATGGGATCAATCATGTTCATAGGGAGGTCGGTAGGATACAACCAAAATCAAAATAGTGGCCATGACTGCACAGTCAAAACTTTGCCTGATTTTTATGTGCAAAGCTTCAATCATATTACTGTGGTTGCCATTTTGATCTTTTTGATTTATTCTGTGGATGCCCCTGCATTTCAGATAAAAGTTCTTTATCCTTTTCTATTTTTAATTAGGACAGATTAAAACTGTTTTCAGTTTAATGAAACGCTATGGATATTTTTTATCTTTAATTTCAACTTATTGGGTAGAGAAAGACTCAAAGATTTCAATTGACCTTCATAGTTATTGTCTTCCATGGTGCAAAGGCAGGAAAGATTGCAAGTCTCCATAGCTGCAAAAATGCATTCTTCCTCCCTCCTCCAAATTGTGAAGCCCTGCTTTCTGGTGAAAATGCTTAGGTCACAAGTTCTGTTGCAGGAATGGTGGGGGAAGGGAGCAGCCAGAGGCCCTGCCCCCTCCCCCTTTTTGCACAGAAAAGCTTTCCCCAAAAAGTTGTCGCCTTCTTTTACAAAGGAAGTTCATTATCTAATATTCATTAGCTTTGGCTATCATAGTTCAATCAAGTTAATCTCTTCCTTATTACAGCCATTAGCCATCAAATATGGGCATCTCCTGTTTGGCTCTTTGACTCAATTGCTATCTCTATCCATGCCTGTGAATTGCATAACACCAAGGATTTTGGCCAACACCTATCTGGCATCAGATGGCCACATCTCTAGCCCAATGAAGTAAAGTAACAGAGGATAGATTCTCCTACCGCAGGTTAGCTTTAACAGACTGTATCTTCTATTAAGAAGAATTTCTTCCAGCTAGAAATCTAGTTTAGGAACAAATTGACTGGATTTTATTGGAGAGTTCTTTCAGGTTGTTTTTGGCTTCTTAGACTAGTCTTCAGCTTTGGGATTTCCAAAGTGGTCTTCTGTTTAAATATCTACCAGTCCTGCTCAGCTTAGCTTTTTTCAAAGTCACTAAGATGCAACCCTTTGTTGTGACATAGAGAGACGCAACACTTTTAGATTAAGTGACTTCCTTGGAACAGTAATTGTCCCAACTAGAGGGGAAATGATCTTGGATTTAAGTTTGATCTTTAGTTTCTCAGCTGAGATAAAAGTAGGGGTTTATAAGCATCTTAACAAGTTCTCAAGAGCTTCAATCAAAGCACACACTGAAAACCACCAAAAACTGAGGTCTGGGGAAAAAACAGTTCCTCCAGATGCTATTGAAGCCATCTTTGTCATGAGCGATTGCACTGGACTATAAATCCCATATCATCCTGATATGTATCCTTCCTATCAAAGTGAAGTATCCAGAAGAGTCCATGAAAAGCAATGGAAAATGAATTGTACCACTGATAGTACTGCAAGTACTGTTAACATTGCAGGAAAAATGGATTCCTATACCCAGTTAAAATAAAGGTAAAGGTTCCCCTAGCACATATGTGCTAGTCATTCCCGACTCTAGAGGGTGGTGCTAATCTCTGTTTCAAAGCCGAAGAGCCAGCGCTGTCCGAAGACATCACCATGGTCATGTGGCCAGCATGACTAAACACCAAAGGCACACGGAATGCTGTTACCTTCCCACCAAAGTGGTCCCTATTTTTCTACTTGCATTTTTTACATCCTTTCGAACTGCTAGGTTGGCAGAAGCTGGGACAAGTAATGGGAGCTCACCCCGTTACACGGCACTAGGGATTCGAACTGCTGAACTGCCGACCTTTTGATTGACAAGCTCAGCGTCTTAGTCACTGAGCCACCGCGTCCCCTTCCAGTTAAAATACAACAAATAAAAATAGTGCTTTCTTTATTAGAAGCTATTTTAACAGCAATTGCTGAATCTGTCCCACAGGATCAGATCCCAGTGACTCTGAGCAGTATTTTTAATCACTTTTTACATGTGTGTAATACAAGCAAACTCGTGGTGCATACTAAGTATTATATGGAATGCAGGCAGCTAAAAGTGGAAAGTTTGATTTAGTTATGTTAGGTTTTTTGATGCAGCTCAAAATCTGATAAATCCAATGAAACTCTGAACTCAAGGCAACTGTTAATCAGTTTTATTTTGATCAAAGCAAGACTGGGCGACCTTGATCTCCCCTCCTTGGAACAAGGAGAGAAAAAACTTTTTCCTTATTCTTATAGTTGCTTGCATAGATTGTCATTGCGATATAAACATAATTTCATATCCACGGTTTTATGCAAAGCTCATTATTTTCTCAGCGCTCTGAAACAATGGAGAAAGAAAGAAAAGGAATACACATTTTCCAGAGCTGTTAGGTTTTTAATCTTCACATTAGATACTTGCAGCAGACAAGAATTCATATTTTGAATTTACAACAAGTTACTTACCTAAGCTTGGCAATTAGCCTGGCGGCTTTCTCTCCTCAATTGGCACTTTAGGTTGCAATTGGGCTTCAGCTCAGCAAGGAATATCAAGTTGAGTTAGGTACACTCTCTACATGCTCTAATCCTTTCAGTTATTTCTCTACTTTGTGCATAACCAATTTCTTTATCCTTGGTGCCAACTTATTTTTAATAGTGCTAATTTAATTTTTTTTACAAGTTAGATGTGGGAGAACAAACCATTCAAATAAGGATTTATACATTCAGATATCTTCAGTTTAACAAGAAGTGGTATATCGAAACACCAAGATTACATATGAATAAGGAATCATATAGTAATGTTATGACCCAAGTCTTGCCCTAATGAACTTGTGTTCCACTTCCTGGTACAGTATATAAGTATTTCATCAAGATTTTCACCCACCTTCCCACTGAAAACTCATGCTCTTGAGGGTAAGCAACAGAAACTTTGAAATGAAGGACAGACCTGGGAAATTCTTGGCTGAAGGTTGGAGGTCAAAATAGATTGTGATGTTTTTATCTGTATCCATCAGCCTTCCAAGGTAGACCAGTCAGGAAACAGCCACCACAAAAACAACTGGAACTTAATTGTCAGGTAGAATAATGGGATTTTGAAAGTCTGCCAGAATTTCCCTTTGTACCCTCTTATACCAATGTAGAAACAATATATGAATTTGAAACACCTTCCGTATAACGTAAAGCATTAGCAAGCAAGTAGGATAAGAAGCTGATGGAATATGGCCAAGCTTGAAAGGCCCTAAGGAACTGGGTTTGGGAGATTGTGTGAACTGGTTCAAATTCCCAATTAATTGAGATACAGTCGGGCGAAATGCTATCGGTTAGGACCAGTACGCCCAAACCAGTAGTAATAAAAGCTACCGGTTCAGGCAAACCGGTAGTTGAAAATGCTACCGGTTCAGGCGAACCCATATTTCCAACAATCAGCTGTGCTGCACAATTTGTATTTGCTAGAAAGCAGGAAATCCTGCTTTCTAGCAAATCTAAATCATGCGGCACAGCTGTCCCCCTCCCCCTCGCTGTTCTACTTATCTTAGAAAACCCTTTTTCAGCGGTGCAATGCGCAGGCGCACGAAGTGTGCATCTGGCATGCACCGCACATGCATGTACACAGCAAACCGGTAGCAGATTTTGGAGCATTTCACCCCTGGATACAGTATATCACAGAAGTGAGTACACCCCCTCACATTTTGTAAATATTTAAGTATATCTTTTCATGTGATCAACACTGAAGAAATGACACTTGGCTATAATGTAAAGTAGTAAGTATACAGATTGTATAACTGTAAATGTGCTGTCCCCTCAAAACGCAACACACAGCCATTAATGTCTAAACTGGTGGCAACAGAAGTGACTACACCCTTAAGTGTTAATGTCCAAATGGGGCCCAAGTAGCTGTTTTCCCTTCCTAGTGTCATGTGACTCGTTAGTGGTACAAGGTCTCAGATGTGAAGGGGGAGCAGGTGTGTTAAATTTAGTGTTATCGCTCTCATACTGGTCACTGGAAGTTCAACATGGCACCTCATGGCAATGAACTCTGGATCTGAAAAAATGAATTGTTGTTCTACATAAAGATGGCCTAGGCTATAAGAAGATTGCCAAGACCCTGAAACAGCTGCAGCATGGTGGCCAAGACCATACAGCAGTTTAACAGGACAGGTTCCACTCAGAACAGGCCTTGCCATGGTCAACCAAAGAAGTTGAGTGCCCGTGCTCAGCGTCATATCCAGAGGTTGGCTTTGGGAAACAGACATATGAGTGCTGCCAGCATTGCTGCAGAGATTAAAGGGGTGGGGTGGGTCAGTCTGTCAGTGCTCAGACTAAACACTGCACACTGCATCAAATTGGTCTGCAGGGCTGTCATCCCAGAAGGAAACCTCTTCTAAAGATGATGCACAAGAAAGCCCGAAAACAGTTTGCTGCAAGATAAGCAGATTAAAGACATGAATTTCTGGAACCATGTCCTGTGGTCCGGTGAGACCAAGATAAACTTATTTGGTTCAGATGGTGTCAAGTATGTGTGGCGGCAATCAGGTGAGGAGTACAAAGACAAGTGTGTCTTGCATACAGTTAAGCGTGGTGGGAATGTCATAGTCTGGGGCTGCATAAATGCTGCCGCCACTGGGGAGCTACAGTTCATTGAGGGAACCATGAATGCCAACATGTACTGTGACATACTGAAGCAGAGCATGATCCCCTCCCTTCAGAGACTGGGGCGCAGGGTAGTATTCCAACATGATAATGCACCTCCAAAATGACCACTGCCTTGCTAAAGAAGCTGTCTCCAGACCTATTGAGCATCTGTGGGGCATCCTGAAATGGAAGGTGGAGGTGCTCAAGGTCTCTAACATCTACCAGCTGCATGACGTCATGGAGAAGTGGAAGAGTACTCCAGTGGCAACCTGTGAAGCTCTGGTGAACTCTATGCCCAAGAGGGTTACAGCAGTGCTGGAAAAAAATGGTGGCCACACAAAATATTGACACTTTGGGCCCCATTTGGACATTATCACTTAGGGGCGTACTCACTTTTGTTGCCACCAGTTTAGACATCAATGGCTATGTGTTGCATTATTTTGAGGGGACAGCACATATACACTGTTATACAAGCTGTACACTCACTACTTTACATTGTAGCCATGGGTCATTTCTTCAGTTTTGTCACATGAAAAGATAAACTTATTTATAATATTTACAAAATGTGAGGGGGTGTACTCACTTCTGTGATACACTATATGTAGTGTTTTCTCCCTTGAAATACAAGTTTCTTGTTTAGAGATGCTTTTTGTCCTGAAAATTAAGAATGAAGTTAGCAAACTTCAGTCAGTAAAATATATATTTTTTTACACTTGTGTCAGAAGCACCGACGTGTTTCCATGTTGAATGGATTAGCCAGTGATATCACTGCTGCCCTGGGGCCAGTTGGAGGCTACTTTCATGTGATGGATGAGAGCTCAACCCCACCCCACAGCAGCTCTCCGGTCTCAAATGCTAACCTCCTGCCCAGTATCCCAAACATTTTAGCCACCAAGCTCCAGTAAAATAAATAACAATCAGTTCAACCAGTTTTAGTTTAAAAGGTTTGAGAGTTGTGCTTTACTGTAAAATTAATACATGAGAAAATACAAATCCTGTCTTTGGTTTCTCTTCACTCTTTTGAATAAATGCACTAGGTTTTCATGCTTCAGCATCTCCAAAATGCCAGGGTTTCTGGTCAGAAAATTGCAGAGAAAATTGCAAATTGTTGTATATAAGCACGTGTATCTAGGGGATTTACTATATATACATAACCAAGAAGCAGCAATGTCTTTAGCATACATATATTAATGGAAAAGAGACTCAAAAGAAGAAGAAAGAATTATTTGAGAAGTATATGGCAAAAGGGACGTGGTGACTCAGTGACTAAGATGCTGAGTTTGTCAATTGAAAGGTCGGCAGTTCAGCAGATTGAATCCCTAGTGCTGCGTAATGGGGTGAGCTCCCATTACTTGTCCCAGCTTCTGCCAACCTAGCAGTTCGAAAGCACGTAAAAAATGCAAGTAAAAAAATAGGGACCATCTTTGATGGGAAGGTAACAGTGTTCCATGCGCCTTTGGCATTTAGTCATGCCAGCCACATGACCACGGCGATGTCTTGGGACAGCGCTGACTCTTCGGCTTTGAAACAGAGATGAGCACTGCCTCCTAGAATCAGGAACAACTAGCACATATGTGTGAGGGGAACCTTTACTTTTTTTATGGCAAAAAACACAAATGGAAGCATTAAGAATTTGTTAAGCACATTTGGAACTGTTAAACAAAAAAGAGATGAGAATGGTGTTCAAGAAGGATCTGGAATTTTGGAGACTTCTAATTCTTTATATTTGCCTTTGTTACAGATGATATAGAAGAGGTCCTGAATTTGAATTGACTTTATTAGAACAAAAGTAAATTGAAATACCAGGAGATGATGCCTTAGAACAGCTTGACAGCAACAAAAAATTACTGCATCCTGATTGGTTCTTAAGAAAATATTCTAACTTTTGCTTTTTTATGGTTTTGATGATTTCCCTTGGCTTTCCCAGGCAGCCTCCTCATTTCTGATTTTGTCAAACCAAATTTATACATAACAGCCACCTGTAAATCCACATTTCAAATGTTTCTAGTCTCTTCAAGTGGCTTTCTGTCAGAGACCAACTCTCCACTCCATAGAGCAGGATAGAAAATGTAGAAGATGTAGCATTTGACAAACCTCATTTTCAATCTTAGGCTTATGGCATGACTGCAGAAGACCTTTTTCATTTTGAAGAATGCTATTCAAGCTTTCTCTATCCTTGTTTTTACTTCAGTGGTCATGTTCCAGCTTTCATGGAAATTAGATGTAGTATCTTGTGATCCTTTCAACTTTTTCTAGTGGTATTCCTTCTGAAGTTATTGGTGGTAAATTAATGGGTTGTTTGCTGATGACCATGATCTTGGTTTTTGAGGTGTTCAAGCCGTATTTTTCAGACTCTGTTGATGAGGAACTGAAGGTCTTCATGCTTACTGGCAAGCAGAACTGTGTCATCAACATATCTTAAATTGTTGATCTGAACACTGTTTACTTTGAGGCCAGCATCGATATTTTCTAATGCTTCGTTAAAAATTGATTCAGAGTAGATATTAAACAACAGCGGAGACAGCCCTGTCTCATCCCTCTTCATATTTCTGCATCATCTGAGTATTTTCAGCCTAGTCTCACATTTGCTACCTGATGCCAATATAGGTACTTCATAATGTGGATGTCTTTGTCATCTAGTCCCACTTGTTTCAGGATTTGTAATAGTTTGCCGGGTCTTATTTTATCAGGACTCAGGGACATATTGAGAAGAGTCATTGCAATGGTCTTGACTCTTAGGCACCAGTCAAGCACAACTGCCAGTTTTTATTTCATCAAAAAATTTCAAATGTCAAATCCCACTGGCACATGACATCCCTGAAAAGGAATGAAATGCCATTGTTTATGCTGCAGAGAAGCCATTTCCCTACTTGTAAGGCCAGGTTCTTATTTTTGTATGAGCCAAACTGTGCCACAAGAGCTGCAAGAGAAAGGGTTTATTGACTGGAAGCAGTCATTGCATAAAAAACCAATAGACTTAACATGCATCCAGACAGAGTGTGATCCAACAGTATTTACCCACTTTGGGATTTTCTGAATGTTTACCTATTTTCACAAATGAATTTTAGCAGCACTTTGTGTAGCTCCTGCAATATATAAAGAAATTGAAGTGAACAAATACTACCACAATTTGGTGCTTGTTTTATTTATTTTATAAGCAATTGCAGTAGGTCAGAGTGAAAAGGAATTGCTCTATAAGATTTAGGTTTAATAACTAAATATTTCTATAAGTAACAGTTAGCATTTCAAATCACTGTGTAGGAATTTTGGCCCATTCCGCCAACGCGAACTTTGAAGATACTTTAAGGCATAAAGTGTTTGTTTCAGGTCCTGCCACATTTTGGGGGGATTTAGATCAGAAAACTGACTTGACATTCCAAAACAATTTGTTCTTTATTCATTCTTTGTGGATTTGCCTGCAATCATGAAATCTTCCTTTCCTTGCTCTTCAGCTTCCATTGACGGACAAGTGGCCTGATGTATCCTGTAGATCAAGGGTGTCAAACCTGTGGCGTCACATTGTCATCATGTAACAACTTTTTTCCCCTTCGCTAAAATGGGGGTTGGGGTGGCCAGCGTGTGACACATCTGGCCCACAGGCCGCAAGTTTGACACCCCTGCTGTAGATATTAAGTAGATGCTACTTAGTATCTATTTGCTTCCTTCAGCAATCACCAGGCAGTCATCATCTGAGACAGCCTCAAACTATGATACTACACTTCCATGTTTGACAGTGTAGAATATTTTTCTTGTGGAAATCCAATGTTTGATTTCTTGTTTCTTCCACAGATAACAGAGCCAAAAGTTCCACTTTTGACTTATCTGTACATAGAACATTCCTCCAGAATTTAATCCTAGATGACCAGATAATTGTTTGGGGTTTTTTTTGCCATGGAGGGAGGGACAGAACCAGTGGTGAAATCTTCCCCGGTTTGCCACCGGTTCACTGCCCGCACATGTGTGGTGGGTGCATTGCGCGTGCATGCGCAGTGTGCACCAAATGCACTTGCTGCAGTATCTCAGGCACAGGTTATGGCTCCACCAGCCACTACCCTGGCAGCCCAGCCAGCACCACCAGCCTGGGCTGCGCCACCAAGGAGAAGAGGTCGCAAACCACCACACCATGTGGGGACCTAAGGAACTAGGGTTGTTCCTGGCTCAGGTCTGGACCTACATGTAGGAGTATGGCCTGGAGATAACAACTGAAGGGCAAAGGTGCGGTGTGTGAGCATGGTGCTGGAGGCAACCATTACCCTTCACAATGATGATTCCCCTGAGTTGAGTAACTTTGACCATTTCATGGTATCACTCTGAAAATGCTTTGAAGATCCCCTGGCTGGTCACAAAGAACGGACCAGGATCAAGACCATAAACCAGGGCCACTGACCCTACAGTCATGTACAACCAAGAATTCCACAATCTGGTCTGCTGACTGACCAACTGGCCACAAGACATGCTGATCGAGAAAAAAAAGAAAAACATTTTTTTGCATTTTACTGTTTGGTGTATGTGTATGGTTTTTTCTTGTTTTTTTTCATCCCCCTCTGGTGTTCAGTCTCCCCACGCACCAGCAATGCATACCTTTCACTGGCTTTCTGACTTTCAAAATCTTATTTCAAGAGCTGCAGAGCCTGGGTCAGCAGGAGGTCTTCTTTGTCCTCTTCCTGCCAGGCAGCCTCTCCATGCCGGCATCTGGTAGCTGTTACCCCTGGGGGAATTTTTTCTGGAACTTCCATCCTTCCCAAGCCCAGCAACCTCTTGGCCCTGACCGGTTTTTCTCCAAGCTGTAATTCAGACATCCACTCCAAGATTTCCCTGCTGTGTCTGGACTGGGGAAGGGTGGACCCAACAGCTCTCATGTCCTCTTGGTCACTGTCTTGGTCAGACATTCTTTGCCCAGCCCCCACTATAGCGTTTTCTCCGGGATGGCTATCAAAGCAGATCATGCTTAAATGTCAGGCATGCCTCCGTTCAAAACTCAAGACAGAAAAACCCCAACTCCATGTGTGTGGAGAAAGGTAGTTTTACTGAGTATGAACTCAATGCAACTAAAGAAAAGCAAGATCTGAGGCAATAGGGGCGAAAATTACATGTTAAAAGTATCCCAGATCTCTCCCCCCAAGGACCTTAGCTGAATGTCCAATCCCCAACTCCCCAAGATGTCATGTGGGGTGCATTTTCAGATGGTGCCATCTATCTGATATGCCGGGATGGTTGACCTTGACAGGCTCTCGGCACTCTTCAGCTGCGCCGAAGACAGTGAGAATATTCCTCCCTTTTCATGAGACATCTCCACCAGCTTGCTTCCCCCCTTCCAAATACCTATACCTCCCCCCACCTGTTACTATAGCAGCTGATAGCAAGCAAGCATCATAGAGGCTGACAGCCACCCGAGTCACCAAACCTGTACAGATAGAGATGCGCCACCACTGGGAGCTCATCCGGTTCATGGTGGCGCCAAAAACGACTGAAATGGTCATCTTGGGGCTGGCATGGCCAGACAAATGGGATTGGACAATCTCATGGGAAGATGGCTACCGGAAAATAAAGCTGAGACTAGGTCCTCTCCCCCTCCTGACCCTGTGGGGGAAGGACCAGTCAGGCTGCTAGAGTGCGAAAAAGCAACTGCTACTGCAGAGCCGTGGCCGGGAAGCCCCCAGATCCCCAGAGAGTACTGTGAATTGGCTGAAGTGTTTAGTGAGGAGAAATGCAATGCCCTACCACCTCACCACCTCACCACCCCACAGACTGTGCCATAGAGTTTGTGCCAGGGCCAAAATGCCCAAGCCCAAGATGTACTCCATGACTCCAAAAGAAATGACTGAATTAATACATCGACACTAACTTGGCCGAGGATTCATACAACTGGCTAAATCCAGAGTAGACACCCCAATCCGCTTCAAAGAGAAGATGGATGGGTCAATGAGATTATCTGTTGATTTTAGGGGTATTAATGCAGTGGGCATGGAAAACACCTACCCACTGCCTCTCATGAAGGACATGCTAGCCCACTTAGCAAGAGGGAAGGTGTTCACCAAATTAGACCTGTGGGAGGTGTACTACAGGGTGTGGATAAAGGAGGACAACAAATGGAAAACTGCCTTTAACTGCCCTCTAGGCAGCTTCTAATTCGAAGTAATGCCTTTTGGATTACAAGGAGCCCCTGCAGTCTTCATGCAGTTAATAGACGAGGTACTACATGAGCACCTGTATAAAGGAGACCTCGTGGACTTGAACGACATTTTCATTTTCACTGAAACCCTAGAAGAGCTCATCAAATTGGTGTGCCAAGTCCTGAAAAAACCCCTGGCGACTAAAGCTATACTCAAAGCTGTCAAAATGCAAATTCCACAAGACGAGCCTGGACTACCTGGGCTACTGAGTGTCAAATGAGGGGGTTGAAATGGACCCAGCTAAAGTTAGAGTGGTCTTAGACTGGCAACCCTCTCTCATCCTAAAGCATCTTCAGAGCTTCTTGGTGTTTGTCAACTTCTACAGGCAATTCACTCCCTCCTTCACGGAAATCACCCTGCCCATCACTGAGCTATTAAAAATGGGGAGGGGGAACGTCCACAGCAATCACATCGAAGCTAACCCCTAAACTGGACCTTAAAATGCCAGCAGGCTTTTAAGGCACTGAAAGCCTTGTTTGCCAAGGAGCCAATCCTCAGGCACCCTGATTCAGAACAGCCCTTCATCGTCCAAGCTGACATCAGCGATGTGGCCGTTGCAGCAGTTCTCCTCCAGAAGAACGCTGGTGGGAACCTGCAAACCTGCGTATACACCTCCAAAAAATTGATGGAGACTGAGAGGAGGTGGGCTGTGTGGGAGAAGGAAGCCTACGTGGTCCGTTGGGCCCTGTTAAGCTGGAGACACTTCCTTGAGTGCAGTCATGTCCTGTTTGAAGTGTGGACTGACCATAAGAACCTAGAGGTGCTAAAGATCCCACAAAGCAAGTTCGCTGGGCATAGTACTTCAGATGGTTCAACTTCAAGCTGAAGTACATCCCTGGGGGAGAAACATTCTGGCAGAAACATCCTATCATGCAAACCACAATATGACAGCAAATTTGAAGAGGTGGTCCACGTCATGATTCCCCCCTCCCAACCTGCCTTGCAAGAGAAAAACTGCGAAACTGAGAAACTAACTGCCAGCCAACTCGTGGTACAATGACAACAAGGAGGCACTGACCCTAAGAGATGGACTAGCCTGCAAAGGCTCGAAGTTGTATGTTCCCACAAGCTTGCGATTACAAAGTCCTTCAGCAGAGTCTTAACTCTAAGCAAGCAGGACACTTTGGCTACTTAAAAACTCTGTACTTGGCCAGAAGGCAGTTTTGGTGGCTGAAAATGAAGAGGAACATTGAGGACTGTGCCACTTGCACGGCCGTGAAGAAAAGGCTAGGGAAACCCCCAGGGCTACTGCAGCAGGTGGCAGACCCCTCCAGGTCCTGAGAGGAGATTGCCATGGATTTCATTGTGGAGCTCCTTGAAAGTGGGGAAAATACGGTTATTTGGACAATAATAGATTTATTTTCAAAACAAGCCCATTTTCCCACCCTGTCCAGTGCTCCCATCAGCAAAAAAGCTGGCCAGGTTGTTTATAAAACAGATTTATAGGTTGCATTCTGTGCTATTCCCCACAGAATTATTTCTGATAAGGGAGGAGGGGGCATGGCCAGTGTCGCAGCGACACAACACACTTTGGGGCTCCAGAGAAGCGTCAATATTCCAGCTGTTTTGGGAGTACACAGAGGATCATAGCCGTCTCATAGGGATGGTGAAGAACAGAGGCACAGGCTGGTGTGAACAGGGAAACCGCAAATTCCCTGAAGCGCCGGCAAATAGCCTCTGACCCAGTGACTGGAAAGACAGCCATTAGGAGCTGTCTCAAAGCTAGGGCAGCCACACAGAAAGAGAGAAGAAAAAAGTGAGGTGGATCGTCTGGGTGAGATTGAATTTATTATCTTGAAAACAAGATTCCTATTTTTACTTTACTCCCTGGTTTTTAAAAGTTATAACTGAAGAAGAATGGCAAAAGTGGAAAGGGGAGGGAGCGGATGTAAGGCTGCCTCCCCACTTCTGGCAACAGCAGTGAAAAAGCGGTGGCCATAAAATAAAGACAATTTTAAACAAGTTTGAAAACGGATTTGAAAAATAGAAAGCAGATTGGGCAGAGTAGCTTTTAGCCAAAACTAAAATGAGCCTTGGATAGTACAGTGGTCTAAAGCACCCTGTTATTAACATCAGCTGCCTGCAATTATTGCAGGTTTGAATCTCACCAAGGCTCAAGGTTGACTCAGCCTTCCATCCTTTCTAAGGTAGGTAAATTGAGGACCCAGTTTGTGGGGGCAGTAAGCTGACTTTGAATAAATATACAAAAGTATGAAGGCTATTGCTTAGCGCATTGTAAGCCGCCCTGAGTCTCTGGAGAAGGGCGGCATATAAATCAAATTTTAAAAAAAATACGTATGAACTTTAAAATCTTGAGATTTATATTGGAAGGGTCTGAATTGGATTAATTACTATTGGAAAATTAACTGAGAGAAGAATAAAGAAGAAGATATGAAATGGAATGACCTTGGGCAATGTTTTTAAACCTGGCAACAGAGTTCTGATAATAATTGTCTTGTGACTTGGCAGGGGAAAGAAAAAGAACCCGCTGTATAATAGACTAAATACCCAATTGCTTTCACTCTATTTTCTGGAACTATAATTTTGGATTTTTGGATTTCTTTTGATATTTGGAAACTTTGGAATTAAATTTTGGATATTTTTTTTTATTCCCTTTTTTCCTTTCTCCTTTTTAAATTTTTGTTTTTTGTTTTTCCTTTTTTACTTTGGGCAGACATTCTTTATCCTTTTGTTTTTGTGGGATACCTTTTTTTTTTTTGCTCCTTTTCTATTTTCTTCAAACTTATGTGGATTAAGGTAACAAGAACCTGAAGATTTTGGATTGAATTTTAATTTTGATTTTGACTTTGATCTTAAATTTGGATTTAATTTGAAAGCAGAATTTGTTTGCTTGGTGGTGGAACAGGGTGGAAGTGGATCGATTTCAAGATAACAAAAATGGATTACAATTAAATTTGATATTTGGATTATAAATGTTGTGGTTTGAAAACAAAGAATAAGATGAAGACAATAACAGCACATTTATCATCACCATCAATAACAACGTCCAGCTCCACGGCACAAAAGGTAGCAGATATTACAACACAACAAGAGAAAGCTAATATGGAATTAAAAATATGTTACAGGCAATGCATGAAGATCTTAAGGAATGAATAAACAAAGTAGAAGAAGTCAAAGAGAGGATTGGGAAAAATGAAAACAACTGAAGATAGTGGAAGAGAAAATAGAATCAACAGAGAAAAAAGTGGAAGAGATGGATTATAGACTTACAACAATAGACAAAAATCAGGAAAAGACAATTATATCATTGGAAATGGACAAGGCTGATTATTATCTAAGATACCAAAATATTGAAGAAGAAAAAGGAGAGAATCTACCTGAAAAAATTGTGGTGATATTAGTGGAAGCAATGGAAGAGAGTACAGAAAAGATATTAAATGAGATTGATGAGATTTTCTGAGTACATACAAGATATGCAATGAGAAATAATTTGCCTAGAGAGATACACTTCAGATTTACTAAGAAAACATTGAGAACAGAGACTTTGCAGCTTATGAGAAATACGACGATAAAATATAAAGGTAGAAAGATAATGGCAATGAAACAAGTTCCAAGAAGGATTATAGACTTAAAAAGGGAATACCAGTTCCTGACGAAATGTTTGATTAAAAGAGGAGTGAGTTTTAGATGGTTGTTTCCAGAAGGAATCTTGGTGAACTGACAAGAACAGAGACATAGATTGGATATAATAGAGAAGGCAGAATTAGTTTATGAACAATATATATAGGATTCCAAGAAGAAGATAGATTGAGAGAAAAAAGAAGGGCTGGATATCAGGAAGAGAAAAAGGAATAACCAAAAGAGCTAAAGAACAAGAAGCAATAAGAGAAGGAGCAAAAGCAAAAGAAGCAAAAGAACAAAGGGAGAGAAGAATGACTAGGTCTACTAAACAAGTAAATAAGTAAAATATGGAAGAAGAAATAAAAATGACATCAATAAACATAAATGGACTAAATTTGGCAATAAAGAAGAATATTTAATAAATTAGAGAAGTTATAATAATACTTTATTTACGGTCACAGACCAAAATGCAAGCATAACTACAAAAAAAAGCATAGGAAAAGCATCATCATGAACAGCCGGCCTCCAGAAGCCCCGGCCGAGAGGAACCACAGCACTCTCCTCTAATGGTTACGGCTCTTAAAAAGAATTTTGAGACCTGAGAGGTAGTGTATGAGGAGCCATCTCCTAAACAGTGCAAGGCCAAATTACTGGCATTGGGCCCACAAAGGTCTGTCTCTAAGAGAGACATCAAATTCGTCCTGTCTACGTTGTACATGGGGCAGTGTAAGCGGAGTCTCTACTCCGCAGTCTCTACCTCTGCTCTGCCACAGGGACATAGCCGCTCGCCCATCGGGAGCCTCTTGAATCGTCCGTCCAGCAATGCTGAAGGCAAGACGTTAAAGCGAGCAAGGGAGAAGACTCTTCTATACTTGGGGATGGTTAGAGTATAGAAATATGAGGCCATCCTCAGTCCGTAATTATTAAATTGGCTGAAGACCAGAGGGGAGCAGGTCTTATTGGCTCTGGCTCTCAGGTATTGTAAGTCTATGTCCACAAGCCATTGGACTACCCTAGATTGGGTGTCTTTAAGGCCATAGTCTCCCATGGCATCCCCCGAAAAGCCTAACAGGTGGAGTTTCTTTGTCAGTTCCCTCTCCCATCGAGACGTATAGGGGTCAGCTAACACTAGGGAGAGGTAGCTACCAGGGGCTGCCAAAAAGAGCACCCGAAACCACCATTTAAAGGTGTTGATCCATGCCATGCATTCGACTGATCAAATGCCCAGTTCCAGGTACATTGGAGCAAAGCCAACACAGGGAGGGAGACCCAAAAGTTTCCTTAAGAAAGCAGCCTGGGTTCTTTCGATACACTCCTTGAAGCCCTGTATCCATATAGGAACTCTGTAAAGAGTTTGGGCCAAGGTTTTGGCTTTGTAAATACGCAGAGCAGAAGGAATAGATTGGCCACCTTGGGTATAGAAAAATCTTAAAATCTGCTGATGGCTACAAGAGGCTGAATTCTGTACCTGAGTTCGATGTCTAGTCCAAGCACCGGTGTTCTGAAAATAAATACCTAAATACTTAAAATGGGAAACCTGCTTGACAGCATTACCCTTAATAGCCCAGTTATGTAGCTTCCGGGCTCTAGAGAACACCAATACTTTTGATTTGTCGTAATTAATGGACAAATGATTCTCAGTAGGACCCAAATGCAGAAAGAAGCCTTTTCAGACCAAGCCTCGTCAGTGATAAGAGGACCGCGTCATCAGCATAAAGGAGAAGCGGGATCTTCGTAGTTGACAGCTTTGGGGCGTGAGACTCAATACGTCCAATGTAAGAGGCCAAGTCACATAAGAATAAATTAAACAAAAGAGGAGCCAGGACACAACCCTGCCTCACTCCACTCTTTATCGGGATGGGATTTGAAAGTTCTCCCTGTAAACCGCACCTGACCTGACTAGAAGTCTGATTATATAGGGATCTAATTAAGAACAAAAGACGTCTATCGATGGAACGTTTGAGCAATTTTGACCACAACAATTCCCTTGGGATTGAATCAAACGCTGCCTTTAGATCAATAAAAGCAGTAAAAAGTTTACCACCTGGTATGATGGCATATTTGTCAACCAGGTGCGCTAGGACAAAGCAGTGGTCCAATGTGGCACAGCCTGCTTTAAACCCTATCTGTTCAGCACCAATAATGTTGGACTCCTCGACCCAGGTAAGGAGTCGGCGTTGGAGATATTTAGCATATACTTTTCCAATGATGGAGAGCAGGATTATGGGACGATAATCGGCTGGGTTGTTCCTATTTCCTTGTTTAAAAATAGGAACAATAATTGCTAGGCTCCAGGAGGTAGGAATCCTGCCAGAGGTATTGATATGGGTAAAAAGTGTTGCTAAGAGAGGAGTCCACTTGGGATTAGATTTTAGCAGATCAGGGGGTATAGCATCAGGGCCAGGAGCTTTGCCTGACTTGAGTTCAGAGATAAGCTCATTGATCTCAGCATGAGTCACGGGGGGGCCAGTCCGGAATTGCAGGGGGCAGTTGTGGTCCGAGTCCGGTTGTGACTATTGAATCCTGGAAGATTGATCCAAAATGGCTTTCCCAATCTCTGTTGGAAATACAACAGAGAGGGAGTTCTTGATGGCCAGGCAGCGAACTGGCAACAATTTGCCAAAATAATCGAGTGTTCTTCTGCTGGATAGAGAAGAGAAGTAGGTCCCACTTCTCTTTTTCTTTAGCCCTCTTTTTCTTAATAAATAGTCTTTTATACTCCCGCTTCAAGCGATAGTAGTCCTTGGGTAGGCGTTTGTCCCCTCGATTACGGTAGAGCAGGTAAACCTGTCTAATCTTGTTCCTGAGCAGCACACATTCTTCATCGAACCAGGGATTGCTTCTTGGACGATATGGGCCACTTGGCCTACGGTCAGCTCCTAGTTCCCTTTGGATACTATTAATTAATGATTCGAAGGTTGAGATTGCCGCTGAATCACTGCATGTTAAGGCCTGATTGTATAGGCTATGACACTCCGGGGATGATAAAAGAGAGTGGAACTTTCTTTCAGTCTTGGGAGACCATTTGATCCTCCTTGCATAAGAGGCCACATAAGGATCTAGTATTCGGGGGCCCTTAGGCAGATGTATATTTGTAAAGAGCCCAATGGTTGTGACCAGGGGGTAGTGGTCGCTCTCCGTGAGGCAGTCCACAAAAAAAACATGGACTGCCTGTCTTAGTGGCTGGGAAACCAGCACAAAATCAATAACACTACTCCCCCGTGAGGAACTGAAAGTAAATTCACCCGCTAGATCGCCTGGGGTACTCCCATTAAGGATTGTCTTATTCTGTTGGGCTGCTAGGAGGGCTAGTTGAGCGCCAGCGAAATTTGTTAGTTCATCCTTAGAATGCCTGGCTGAAATCTGGTGTCCTATGGCCTGGCAGATTTCTTGGGAATAGAGTGCCTCAATCGATGGGGGAATTTGGCCTCCCCCTATAAAGATGTACAACACTGGAAATTTGGTTTCTGTACAAGTAATATAGCTCTCCAGTTCATCCCATTGAGCCTTAGTGTTGGCTTGCCTCACCGTCGGAGGAAGGTAGACGTTGAACACTAACATTTTACTATGACCTCTCTTAATTAGGAACGCCATAGCTAAGGACCCACAGGGGGGCAGCTCCACTGTCTCCACTTTCAGGGAGGTAGAGACCAAGCAAGCTAAGCCACCCTTAGGTCTTCCCATCTTAGATTGTTTGGTAGCAGCCAAAGAAATGGCCGTAAACCCTGTAAGGGATATCTTATCGCATGCCCAAGTCTCCTGAAGCAGGACCACATCGAATGACTGAATATAGTTGATAAAGTCCGAGGTGCTGCACCTTCTCCCCCAACCTGCTATATTCCATGAAAGGCATCTAAGTGTGCATGGGGGGGATGCCGGGTTTGCTAGTCATTCTATATAATTAATTTTTGTCAGAGAGCCCTTCAGATCCGAAAAAATACAGCCATTATTAGATGGAAGTGTCACCCTCTTGGGAGATAAAGGCAGGGAAGAGTGGAGGGGAGGTGAGCCTTGTTCATGAGGCTGTAGGGCTCTGAACGCAGTCCAGTTTGTGCTTCCAACATTCATTGGTTGCTTACCTGGCAAGCATTCAGTGACATCAACAGATGAGGTTTGGAGTAGCCCTGGATCTTCAAGTTGACGAATTGGACATTCTGGAGGGAGGGCCGAGGAAACTGCCTCTGCTAAATCGATGTGGACTCCCTGGGGTCCAAGGGGATCCTTATCAGGTAGTGAAAGACTCCAAAGCTTGGATTTAACTGCAGACAGGCGCTTTATAATTTGGGCCCTTTCTGGTTGTGGGAGTGCACGAAAGGAGTCAAAAAGCTGTATCTCCTCCAGATTCCAGAAATTGTCTTGAGATGAGTTGGTTTCATGGATGGATGGAATCCCGGGGGCACTAGCCTGAGGCTTATTCGCTGAGGAGCCTTGAAGGCCCTGGGCTGGTATCGCTTCCTTTGGGGCCATTTCTTCCCAGCTGATTAAATCGTGGCAAACTTCCTGATGAGATGGGCCTCGCTGAGGGGGGTAGATTTGACCGGCTGTAGGACAAACAGTCAAGGTGCCATCTGAGAAGATGCCATCAGGAAGTCTTACAGGAATGGATGAGTATTTAATAGATGGTCTAGTATCAGGGATGACATTCAAAATTGGCACATTAGTATATGCTGCTAAGAGTCTTTTTGGGGCTGTAAGTCTCCTGATGGTCACAGATTGTCGGTTTCTTAAAAGTGGCTTAATCGACATATCTTTGAAGACTCTACTTGGCACAATGCCGAAAGATCTTAGCAGAGATCTTCTCCTGAAGAATAGTTTCAGGGTGCTAGGGTTATCAAAATTGAGTAACACTCTGGTACAGTGTACAGGGGAGGGTAAAAGTTCAATCTTCTTCAAATCATCAGCAGTCAACCCCAGTAACTGTAGTATATTTATTTATTTATTTATTTATTTATTTATTTATTTATTTATTATATTTATATACCGCTCTACTCCTGGGGGACTCAGGGCGGTGTACAGACAAATGATAAAATACATATAATACAAATATTTTAAAGAATTGATTAAAATACAATTACATAATTTGGTCTTAAACCTAAAATTAAAACTCTAAATTTATGAGATTAAGATTTAAGAATATAAGAGCAGTTTTAGAAGAGGTTAGTCCAGGCCAGCCTGCTGGAATAGAAACGTCTTGAGGGCACAGCAGAAAACGCGGAGATCCGGGATTGTCCGTATCTCCGGGGGGAGCTTGTTCCACATGGTGGGTGCCCCCACAGAGAAGGCTCTCCCCCTGGGGGCCATCAGTTGACACTGTTTGACCGACGGCACCCTGAGAAGCCCCTCTCTATGGGAGCGTACTGGTCGGTGAGAGGGTACTGGTGGCAGAAGGCGGTCTCGAAGATACCCCGGTCCTAAGCCATGGAGCGTTCTAAAGGTGGTGACTAAAACCTTGAAGTGCACCCAGAAGGACACAGGAAGCCAGTGCAGCTCACGCAGGAGGGGTGTCACATGGGAGCGCCACATCGCTCCCATAACTACCCGCGCGGCCGCATTCTGGACCAACTGGAGCCTCCAGGTGCTCTTCAAGGGGAGCCCCATGTAAAGAGCATTGCAGTAGTCCAGGCGGGAAGTGACGAGGGCATGAGTGACCGTGTTTAATGAGTCCCGATTTAGAAAGGGGTGCAACTGGCATATCAGGCGAACCTGATAAAAAGCCCTTTTGGCCACAGCCATCAGGTGTTCTTCTAAAGATAGCTGTGAGTCCAGAAGGACGCCTAAGTTTTGAGCCCTCTCCGTGGGGGCCAATGACTCGTCCCCAATAGTCAGCGTTGGCACCAACTGACTATATCGGGATGTCAGAAACCACAGCCACTCGGTCTTGGATGGGTTTAGCCTGAGTCTGTTCCTCCCCATCCAGATCCGTACAGCCTCCAAGCACCGGGACATCACTTCAAGGGCATCATTGGGGTGGTTCAGGGTGGAGATGTACAGCTGGGTGTCATCAGCGTACTGGTGGTACTTCACCCCGAAACTACGAATGATCTCACCCAGTGGCTTCACATAAATGTTGAACAGAAGGGGCGAGAGAACCGATCCCTGTGGTACCCCACATATAAGGGGCCTCGGGGTCGATCTCTGCCCCCCTGCCAACACAGACTGCGACCGGTCAGAGAGAAAGGAGGAGAACCATCGCAACACGGTGCCCCTCACTCCCAACTCTTCCAGCCGGTGCAGCATGATACCATGGTCGATGGTATCAAAAGCCGCTGAGAGATCTAATAGGACCAGGGCAGAGGAACAACCCTTGTCCCGAGCCCTCCAGAGATCATCAACCAATGCAACCAATGCCGTTTCCGTGCTGTGTCCAGGCCTGAAGCCCGACTGGAACGGATCCAGATAAGCTGATTCATCCAGGTACTGAGGAAGCTGTTGTGCTACTACACTCTCAACAACCTTCGCAACGAAGCGAAGGTTGGAGACTGGACGGTAATTAGCCAATACTGCCGGGTCCAGGGGAGGCTTCTTGAGGAGAGGTCTCACCACCACCTCTTTCAAGGCAGCAGGAAAGACACCCCTTGCCAGCTGAATTGAGCCCCAATAAGGCAAATTGCCGTTAATGGGATTAATATTAAGGGCCACCTGTCTTGGCTGTAGAACCAGGTGGCTTCTCACGCCCAGAGGTGCAGAGTTCAACCCACTGGCAGGGCCACCCCAACCAGTACCTTTGCTGGGGCCCAACAGAGAGGGCCCTGTCACCGCGTCAGGCTGCCGAGTAGTCCGTCCAGGGCAACCATCGGCAATTGAGGAAGCCAGGCAATCTAAGGTACTTAATATTTTGTCAAGCTGTGACTGTATGCTCGCTGTTGTTTCTGCAACCAGAAAACATTGCTGGGCCAAGAGTTCTATAAGAGTAGGTTCATTTGAAGGTTGAGTGGGACCGTAGTTTTTGAGGAGCCTTTGTTTTCAACTCGGGGGACGACATCCTCGACCAACGGAGGGTTACGACGACCAGCAGCAGTCAGATGAGAAGGAGCTGGAGTTTCCAGGCAGGGAGGTCAAATTAAAGCAAAGTCCTCAATCTTGGATTGCTTCAAGGAAGGTTGGGAAGCCAGGTCAGTAAGGGATCTGGTCCTTTTCCTTGACTTCATTATGTAATATAGCGAAAAATCTAGTTTCTGAGACGAGTCCAGCTCCAAAGGAAGAGGAGTCAAGAGGAAACAAGCCCTGATGCAAATAACAGCAAAACTCCTCACGAGTAAGGCAAGGATCCTGCCCTCCCGGCAGAGCAAGGAGCAGGGAGTAAGTAAAAATAGTAAAATAAGTAGAATAGCAAAAATAGTAGTTAAAAATAAAATAAAAAATAAGTCAGATAAAAAGAAGTCAGATCAAAGCTAGGCAGTACTCGGCTTCCAAGCTAAAGCAATAAATCCTAGATAACAGCAACAAAAAATGGCAACAAAACACTCCCAAGACTGAGCCCAGCTCAGGTTGTTAAAAATGGTTAAAAATACAGCTCCAGGTTGCATAAAATTTCAAAAAATATAAAAAATTTAAAACTTGGGAAATTTAAAAACTAAAACAAAGCCTTAAAAACAGTTAGTAGATAAAATAAGTCAGTTTAAGCTTGGTTAGGAGCAGAGAGCCTCCTACTTGCCTCCTGCCTGATCCACCATCTTGGATCTCCCAAAATTAGAGAAGTTAAAATTAGAGATAATATGCTTACAAGAAGTCCATATTTGAAAATAACATAAGTTTTTGGAGCAGATTAAATTGGGGACATTTACTCTGACTTGCATATCAGAGTAAAAGAGGAGTAGCACTATATATTAAAAGAACAATTCAATGCAAACAAAATTTTGAGGATGAGGAAGGAAGAGTATTAATGGTAGAAATAGTAATGAACCATAAAAAATATTGTTAGTAGTGATATATGCTCCAAATGAAAATCAAGAAGAATTTTATGCGAAATTACATAGAAACATATTGGAAGATGAAGATGAAGATATATGTATAATAGGAGATTTTAATGCGATTATAAATAATAAATTAGATCACAAATCCACAAAAATGAATAAGAAGTGAAGAAAGACTCTTCCTAGAGCATTTTTTTACAATGACAGATGAATTGAGTTTGCAGGATGCTTGGAGAAGAAGATATCCGAAAGAAAAGCAGTACACATTTTAGTTGAAACAGACACATGTCGTGGTCAAGAATAGATACGATGTGGATGTCAATAGGATTAATATCTAAAATACACAAGATTGATATAGAAACAAGTACACGGGCAGACCACAACCCAATAATAATGACATGAAAGGGGCAGAGGAAAAGAATAAGATGGACATTGAATCAAAAATTATTAAATGAAAAGAATTTTCAGCAGTATATGGAAAAAGAATTGACCTATTTCTTTAAAGAAAATAAAAAAGAGGATACGTCATTACAAAATGTGTGGGATACCAGCAAAGCGTATATTAGAGGACTGACAATGACTTATCTAGTAAAACAGAACAAACAGAATAGACAAATACAAAAGAAACTGGAGGAAGAGTATAAGAAGTTAGAGATGGAACTACAGAAAAATCCAGATGATAAAAAGACTAAGAATTTCCTGGACTTGCAAAAACATAAAATGAATTTAATGGAAAATGAAGATTTGATGAATAAAATAAAATCAACAAAGCAAAACTTTTTTGAAAATGCAAATAAACCAGGATGATGGTTGGCATATAAAATGAAAAAAGAGAAAGAAAATAAGTTAATAACCCAACTAGTAGGTCAAGATGGGAATATATGCTACCAAAATGAGGAAAAGAAAAAAGTAATCGAGAAATATTTCAAACAACTATAGCAGAAAGAGACAGTTGCAGAGGGAAAGATCGAACAATATATAGAAAAAGCTGGAATACCCAAGATTCCAGGAAAATTTAAAAAGTTATTTGAAGAAAGAATATCAATGATGGAACTAATAGAGGGAATTAAGAGACAAAAGAATGTAGAACACCAGGACCAGATGGATTACCAGCAGAGTTATACAAAATGTTGCAAGATATATTAAGTAACATAATGTTGCAGGTATTTAATGACATTATTAGAAGCTACGATCCTGGACTCGTGGATGGAAACATACATAACTCTTAGACTGAAAAAAGAATTAGATCTTCAACAAATAATTATAATCCAAGTTTCCTATTAAATGCGGATTATAAAATTTTTGCATCAATTATGACTGAAAGACTAAAGAGACTGCTCAATGAATTTATACACACAGATCAGAATGGTTTGTTACCTAAAAGGCAGATTAGAGACAATATGAGAATTATATTGAATACATTGGAATACTATGAGGGGCATCCAGAGAAACAAATGGCATTGTTATTTTTGGATGCACAGAAAGTGTTTGATAATGTGAATTGGCAATTTATGATAACGCAATTGCAAATGATGAACTTTGGGGATAGGTTTATAAATATGGTCAAAACTATATACAAAGGACAATTGGCAAAGGTAATTGTAAATGACGAAATGACAGAAAAAGTGGATATTAGAAAAGGATTTTTCATTATTATTTATATTGATATTAGAGATTTTAAACAGAAGGGTAAGACAAGATAAAGAAATAAAAGGAATGAAAATTAAAAAAGAAGAATATAAATTGTAAGCATTTGTGGATGATTTAGTGTTTATTATGGAAGATCCTATAGAAACAGGCCCAAAGTTACTGGAACAAATAGAGGAATATGGAGCAGTAGCGGGACTGAAAATTAATAAAGATAAAATTTTAGTTTAGTTTTTTACTAAAATAAAAATTTTAGTTAAAAATATGATAGAAAAAAAGAGGAAATAATGGAAAAACTAAATATTCAAATAGTGAAGAAAGTGAAATACTTGGGCTAATTTCAAGATGCGTAACCCTCAAAGAAGATAACTACTATAAATGGAGAAATCCTCTGGCTTCTGCTGATAGTTGGTGGGTAGGAGCCAGAGATACTGAGAGTCCTGGATTATTTTTAATTACATTGTTGGGAGACAGACATCTTTCTCTTTCAGTCTTTGTGACTCTGGACTGGTCGCCGTGAGAGGGCGGCTATTGAGACTTTTATCTCTCCCTGGATTTAGTCATAAGACCTCCCACTGCTGTGAGAGGGCGGTTGGGTGTTCCAGTATGTTTGGCTTTTATAACATCTTTTCCCTTCCACTGTTTTAACCATCTCCAGCACCCTAAGAACATTGTCCTTCATCATCTCCAGTTCTTCTTTGTTCTCAGTGTATACAACAGCAGAACTCCTTGCAGTGTGAGACTCCCCCCTCTTGCAGGCTTGGCCCTCCCAGTTATCGAGGGCCTCCCTTGATGATGGGTTTTGGAACCCTGAGAGATGGCACACTAAGAAACAGGGGTTGTGGGGCTTTTTAAATAGATTTTTAGAGTCAATTTTAAGGGGATCCAGGAGGAGGGTGGTACTTAATGTAAATAATGAGGCTGGGGGGCCTCTCAAGGATCTGCAGCCTTGCCAGTTGGACGGTCGCAACGTTGGACGGGCTGGACGGGGATGGGGGCAAAGATGAAGCTCGGAGAGAGGAGGGACACTCTATACCTGTGATGGTGGGGCAGGGCAGGGGGAATGGGAGTAGGGGGTGGGGACGCCTCACCCGCTGTATTCAGGTGGTGGCGCATTCCCGCTCCTACTGCTCACTCTGCGTCCCTGGGGGTGGGAGAGTGGGGGACCCTGGACTCTGGCTGGTGTATGTGAATGCCAGGTCCGTTGTGAAGAAGGCCCTTCTTGTACAAGATCTTATTGACGAGGAGGGGGCGGACCTGGCTTGTATCATGGAGACCTGGCTGGGGCAAGAGGGGGTAGTTCCTCTCACTGATTTATGCCCCCCCGAGCTTTCGTGTGCTGCACCAGCCGTGACGCCAGGGAAGGGGCAGGGTGATGGTGGTGGTTGTTAGAGAAAGTCTTAGTCCTAGGGAGGTCACTATCCCTCAGATAGGCGGGTGTGAGTCTCTCCTATTGAAATGGGACCCTGGAGTTCAGTCAGGCTTGTTGGTCACGTACCTATCTCCCAGCTGCGTGGCCACAGCCCTGCCCGCACTGCTCGATATCTTGGCCAAAGTGGCAGTTGAACTCCCCAACCTTTTGGTTGTGGGAGATTTCAATCTGCCTTCGATCAGCGAGACATCTGAGACAGTACGGGAGTTCATGGCCTCCATGGCGGCCATGGACCTGACTCAGGTTGTTCAGAGCCCAACTCATAGGGGAGGTCACACACTTGACCTGGTTTTTCTCTCTGGGCAGTGGATAAATGGTCGGGGTAGGGGGAGAACTCTCCATTGCCCCCCTGTCATGGACTGACCATTCCCTCCTTACACTGGACTTTCAATCCACCAACCCTCGCTGCTGGGAGGCGGAACCAGTAAAATGGTTCCGCCCCAGGCGCCTGATGGACCCTGAGAGGTTCCTGATGGAGCTTGGGACATTCCCCGCCTCTCAATCCTGTGACTCGGCCGAGGCGCTGGTAGCATCGGCGATCAGGGCCTTGGATCGAATCACACCTTTGCGACCTCTGATCCGACGCAGATCCCGGGTGGCTCCCTGGTTCTCCCTGGAGCTCCAGGAAATAAAGCATCAGAAAAGAAGCCTAGAGGTCCTCCCAGTCTGAATCTGATCAAACACAGTTAAAAACCCATATTAGGTCTTATCTTGTGGCGATGGAAGCGGTGAAGTGGGATCACTTCCCCGTTCTCATTGCATCTGCAGAAAACCGCCCAGCGGCCCTGTTTAGAATGACCCGCTCCCTCCTCAATCAGGGAGCGAGGGAAGACCCCTTGCACGGCAGAGCTGAGGATTTTGTACAGTTTCTGCATGATAAAATTGCTCAGATGTGGATCAAATTGGACTCCAACTGGGCAGAATCCACTTGGGAGACTGGGGTAGATCTTGGGAGTAGCATCTGGGTTGAGTTTGACCCTGTTTCCATCGATGAAGTGGACAGGATTGTGGGTAGACTGGGTGCTTCCACGAGTTTGTTGGATCCGTGTCCCTCCTGGCTTGTTTCAGCTGCCCGGGAGGTGACTGGAGACTGGATCCAGACAATTGTCAACTCTTCTTTGAGGGAGGGGATCTTCCCCGCCTCTCTTAAGGAGGCGGTGGTTCGACCCCTCCTCAAGAAGCCTGCCCTGGATCCAGACTCACTTAATAACTATTGGTCCATCTCCAACCTCTGCTTTATAGCGAAGGTTGTTGAGACCGTGGTGGCGCAACAGCTCCCTCAGTTCCTGGAGGAAACGGAGTACCTAGACCCATACCAGTTGGGTTTTCGGCGTGGGTACAGCACGGAAACGACATTGGTTACTCTGGTGAATTATCTCCGGCGGGCCCGAGATGGAGGTTGTTCCTCCATCCTGGTCCTACTTGACCTTTCAGCGGCTTTTGATACCATCGACCATGGTATCTTACTGCAGCGACTTGGGGGGCTAGGGGTGGGAGGCACTGTTCTACAGTGGTTCTCCTCCTACCTCTCAGGTCGCTCGCAGTTTGTATGGGCAGGGGGACAGAGATCTACCCCTAATTAACGGGGTACCTCAGGGGTCAGTTCTCTCTCCCCTACTCTTTAACTTCTATATGAAGCCGCTGGGTGAGATCATTCGTGGTTTTGGGGTGAGGTATCATCAATATGCAGATGATACTCAATTGTACATCTCCACCCCAGGCCACCATGGGGATGCCCTTTCCATGATGTCCTGTTGCCTGGAGGCGGTGCAGGCCTGGATGGGTAGGAACAGACTCAGACTCAACCCCTCCAAGACTGAGTGGCTGTGGATGCCGGCACCTTGTGTTTCAGAGGTCCCATCACTTTTGATGGGGGGGAGGTACTTGCCCCCATAGAAAGGACCCGCAACTTGGGTGTCCTCCTGGATTCTCGGCTGTCTCTAGAAGATCATTTGACGGCTGTGACCAGGGAGGCTTTCGCACAAGTTCGCCTGGTGTGCCAGTTGTGCCCTTTCCTGGACTGAGATGCCCTTCGCACTGTCACTCATGCCCTGGTTACTTCCCACTTGGATTACTGTAATTCCCTCTACATGGGGCTGCCCTTGAGGTACACCCGGAGGCTCCAGCTGGTCCAGAATGCGGCCATGTGGGTTGTTATGGGAGCTCCTCATTACTCCTGTGTAACACCTCTCCTGCACGAGCTGCACTGGTTACCGGTGGTCCTCCGGATCCACTTCAAGGTGCTGGTACTTACCTAAAAAGCCCTACATGGCTTAGGTCCAGGGTACTTGCAGGACCATCTCCTGCCTGCCTCCCACCGTCCTGTCTGCTCCCACAGGGCTGTTCTCCTCAGGGTACCATCAACCAGACAATGTCGTTTGGTGACGTCCAGGAGTAGGGTGTTCTCTTTGGGCTCCCCTGCCCTCTGGAACGAGTTACCCACCGAGCTCCGGATGGCACCTGATCTCTATTCCTTCCGTCGGGGCCTGATGATTTGGCTATTCCAACAAATGGGCTGATTTAGATTCTTGGGGTTATTATTTATTATCATTCGATCTTAACTGGTCTTAATTGGGTTTTTATTGTATGTTTTTACCTGTTTACTTGTTGTTACCTGTGTTCGCCACCCTGAGTCCTTTCGGGAGAAGGGCGGCATATAAATACTTGCAAATAAATAAAGAAATAAATAAATAAAATTGAAAAAGACTTGGAGAAGTGGAGAAATTTGCAATTATCATTCATGGGAAGGATAGCATTAAGATGAACATATTACCAAGAATCTTATTTCTCTTCCAAACAATACCAATAAAGATTGAGAAAAAGTACTTTGAGAATTTGAATAGGACAATGTGGAAATATATATGGCAAGGGAAAAAAGCAAGAATCAATATAAAATTGTTACAAGATTCTAGAATTAGAGGCGGGTTTGGACTTCCAAATTAGGAACTGTATTACCAAACGGCAGTGCTAACATGGATTAAAGAATGGGTCTTATTGAGAAATACAAGACTATTGACTGGAGGAACATGATTTGCAATTAGGCTGGCACACTTTCTTATGGTATGGGAAAAATAGGATACATGGATACTTCCAGAGACATTATGTAAGAAATGGTTTATTACCAGTGTGGGAGAGAGTGAAAGAAAAACATCATATGGAAATACCAATGTGGCTTTCAACAATGGAAGCTTTGACACATCCAAATATTATTAATATGAAAAATAGTTAGATATAAGGATATTTTAACAGAAAAGGGAGAACTAAAACAAAAACAAGAGTTGGAAAAGCAAGGAATTGAGACAGATTGGTTTACACAATTGCAAATACAATCAAGATATGAAAATCTTGAGGACTTCCGGCGGCGACTTCAGCGCGTTAGGGACAAAAGGAACGGGGCTCCGTTCCTGAGTGCCTAACAATCCTGTACCTGGAGCCAAAATAGGCGCTGATGATCTCGGAGGGATCATCAGTTTAAAGGGGAACGTCTCAGGACCTCAGAGGGGAGCGCAAATCCTCCGAAGGTACAAGAGAAATACCTTAATCCGGTGCGTGGAAAAACCAACCTCTTCAGGTTGGCTTGAAGTGCTGATGACTGCATGAGTGGGAAGCGAGGATTGGAAAAAAGAAAATAAGTCATCTACAGAGGACTGAAAGTGAGAGAAACCCAAAGATTGGTGGACAGAAAAGAGTGGACGCTGGTGATAGAAATTCCGGAGAAAGAGGGGCGAAGCGGCGACGAGAAGATCGAGCGGAGCGGAACCATTTTGAATGTAACAGTGACAGCGCATAAATTAGACAGCTGGCGTGCACGGAGGGAGTTTGATAAACCAGCGATTGTATGCTTGGTGATTGGAGTCATAGAGGACGAAGCTTGGATTCCTGGACATTCAGGGTCCGAGACTGGACTGTGAAGTGCGAACGGAATAAAGAAAGTAAGGAATTGAATGGGTAAAAGAGACTGAAGGAGAAGCGAGAGTGGAAGCGGACCGAGGAGCATAGAGTACGAGAGATTGGAGGAGAGGAACCGGCTGGGGCCTTTATTTGCATTGTGAGAACGGAGAGAGCTGGCTGTTTTCGAGTGGATTGTTTGTCGGAAAAGTGAGCGGGGCGTATGAGAGATCGGAGGAGAGGAACCGGCTGGAACTTTTAACTACCTTGTGAGAACGGAGAGAGCTGGTTGCTTTCGAACGGACTGTCTGCCGGAAAAGTGAGCGTGTCGTACGAGAGATCGGAGGAGAGGAATTGACAAGAACTTCTAACTACCCTGTGAGAATGGAGAGAGCTGGTTGTTTTCGAAAGGATTATTTGCTGAAAAGGTGAAAGTTTTGGGGGGCGAACTTATTGGATATTATTGACTTTGATTCGATCGAGTGGACTGGAGCGTGAAAGCGGAAGTGACTGAAGAAGAGCGTGGTTTTGAGTGAAGTGCCAAGAGATACAAATACTACTATTGCTCCGGAGGCAAACTTTACAGAACATTGGAAGTACAAAAACTTTAACTGTATGGACTTTACACAATTGGATTATTAATCATTAAATATTGAACTATTTAAAACGAACCTATTAAAAACCCCTTTATCTCCGAGACTGTTTTGGTTTGGCTGTAAGTTTGTTTGGCTTTTGGTTATCTATTTGGTTTCGAGCCAATTTCTGTGCTAAGCTTACAGCCGGGGGTTTGTTTGTTAGGCCTAATTGCCTGACCCAGCGTCCTGCCTTCATTATCAGAACGTTAACCTGCTTTGGGCCTCATTATTACCTAACACCCTTCATCAAGAGATCCACTGCCTGCCCTGATATGAGTCCACATAAACATTGTCGTTCCTTGTCTCCAACTAATCTTAGTCTGGAGACCTCCCTCGAAAATAAAATGGGCCCCTTGCCTAAGATCAAAAAGACTGACACCATGAACCAAGGTCTGAACTTATCAATTACCTTTCTTGGACAAATTCTTCCAAAACTTAACAGCTCTGGAGTTTCCGCCCAGCATTCCTTCGGAGGAATCGGAATCCCTGGCTGCCTCACTTTGCAACACACCTTCTTTGCTGGATTGCCCGACACCATCAGATGTTAGTCCTGTCTTGCCCTGTCTCACTACACTGCCATCCCCTATTGACTCAGTTCAGCCCTCGGATATCCGGCTGTTGCAACAGTTCTGTCTCTGTCTGGCCGACTCTATTACCCTTTTGACATCCTCTGTTGGAGTGCTGGAGGGCAAAGTGGAATCCCTCAGTAAGTCAGTCTCAGCATCACATTCCTGTAGAACCACCAGACATGCACTGGGTCCGTCCCGAACGGATATCCATCTTCCTCCACGACTGTCGTCGTTAGTGAATTTCCAATTGCTCCCAGCCAACCTATGTCTGAACCTGGCCCATTCTCACTTTAACAAGTACGACTGGACCAACCGTAAAACCACTTTAGACACATTGAGGCTTTTATCCAATTCTCACATCCTGAACAATGAGCTGCTCTCTGTGGAATGGCTTCCTAGCACACCCCACCACAAACGCCTGATTCTCAAGTTCAGCTCACCCAAGACCCCCTCGCTTTTATGTGGTCTTCGTAACCATCTGACCCACTTTGGAGTCTTTCCCCAGAGATGCTTTATAATTACTCACTTATCCTCTCTTGGGAGGAAGCCGATCAACGTGGACACTTGTCGTCAGATGGGGCCAGAGTGCACGGACCTTCACACGGAAGCTGGCAACCCTTTGAGGGCTTCAACTATCAGTCCCACAAATCTGCTGGTGACCCAACAACAACGGGAGGACGTCCTCCAGACCAGAAATGTGGCGCTCCCAGATCAATCTCTCTCTACCTCTGATTCTGAAGGCTTATCAGGACTCGTCCCTTTATCCCTGATCACTTGTCCACCTTCTGCTCCAAGAATCTCGCCTCCTGAAATGCCACACTCTCAGTCCCCACAACTGGCTAGTTTGACCTTTCAGACTCCTCAGGCTCCCCCTCTCTCGCCGTCTATCATTATCACCAAATCACATAATGGCTGTATTTCTTTTGATGACAACAACACCATACAGACGTCTCCCCTGATAGCTCTATCTGTACGACATTCAAGCCACTACCAAGACCAGGACAAAAACTTCAGTCCAAATCTGGCTTCCCACCAGAATTCTCCAAGATCTAATAATGATCTCAAAACTAAGCAAGATAATCAAGGTAAGATAACAGATTTCTTCGGTCTAACTGTCTCCCGGTCCTTCCACCAGCCCCCTCCTGCTTCCAAATGACAGTCAAAGATCTACTCTCCAACTCTTCCTTGGTCCATCATGAGTTGGAACATCGCAGGGTGGGCATCCAAAAAAGCCGACCCGGACTTTTTGAATTACCTCAAAAACTTTCAAATCCTCATATTTCAGGAAACGTGGGAGGTTAATGACATTTCGCTTTGTGGTTTTGAAATCATATCCCTGCCAGCCCGTCCCTCACTGCGTGGTAGTCGTTCGAAGGGCGGCCTTGCTACAGGTATCTCCCTGGATTTGCACGCAAACGTGGCTCTTGTGGATTCTTTTCCCCTTTATGCCCAGGCAAATTTGATATCCGTCGGGAAGCTCTCGCTCCTGGTGTTTAATGTCTACCTTCCTCCTGGGGGCTCTCACCGGGACTTGGACGAGCTGTGGGCCGGTCTGGAAGACTTTCTTACTACCATCACACTTAGATTCCCTCATTCTCTGGTTCTTTTGGCGGGAGATCTAAACGCCCGCATTGCAGGGACTTGGGAAACCCTGGTTGCCTCTCGTTGGTGGGCAGGTCTGACTAGGGATGACCACCCCCTGGATACCCTGAAAGAGAGAGTTTCCAAGGATTGGAAAGTTGACAAAGCGGGGACTTGTCTAGCTCTCCTTACCATCAAACTAGACCTCTTCCCCCTTAATGGCAGATGTTCCCCGGACGTTCCCGGGGAATTTACCCACTTGGCCAAAAATGGCAACAGCACAATAGACTATACCTTGGTTTCAAGAGCCTTTTTGCCATACATTACTTCCTTTAAAGTAGACGACAAGATTTTCAGTGACCACCTTCCTCTCATTATGGTTGCACGGCTATATAGACCTCAAGACCATTCTGCTCACGTTGTCTCAATAGACTCTAATCCCAGAGGCTCCCCGATGTTGCTGAAATGGTCAAAGTCTCTGGCCTTTTTCCATGCACGCTTTTATCATCAAGAAGCAGCCAATACTTTGTCAGCCTTAATCGGCACCAAGTCTACACCCGGTGTGCTACTGACCGCCTTCTCTGAGTGTCTAAGTGGTCTTATAGCCTCCTTTCAGCCCCCCACTCTTATCCCTGGCAGAGTTTCCTGGAGGAAGGGAGCCCCTTGGTTTAACTCACAGTGCAAGCAAGCCAGGAACCATATGAGATCTATATATTCTGCCCACAAACGAACAGGTTCATTGACGCACGCCCCCCCCCCGCTTATTTCGAAGCTAAGAAGGCATACAAGCTAGCCCTCTCAAGAGCCAAGCAAGACTGGCACCGGCTAAGGTGGAATGCATTACTAGAGGCCGCGAAATCCAGCAACCCTCGAGATTTCTGGAGTCTGTTAAATAGGAGGCCAACTAGTAGGCTCACTCATTCCATCTCTGCCACCACATGGGAACTCTTTCTACGCCGAGTCTTTTACGACACTGATGTGCCAGTTTCTTCGACCTCAGGCTCTTTCCCTAACCACCTTCCTAGATGGCCTCCTGTGGAACCATCCACGATTGCCAAGCTAATCGGACAACTCAAACTTCGAAAAGCTCCCAGCCCGGATCTCATCCCAGCCGAAGCCATTCTAGCCCATAAGGACTGGTGGACCCCGGTTCTTACCGAGGTATTTAATGCAATCAACCAAATACCTCTTACCGAGGTATTTAATGCTCATCCCCAAGCTCTGGAAGGATGCCATAATTATTCCAATACATAACAAAGGCACCCATTCTGATCCCGGCAACTTCCGTAACATCAGTCTTCTTTCAATTTTGGGGAAACTCTATGCCCGCTACCTCCTGTCCAAACTGGAGTGCTGGGCTGAAGAGGCCGACCTGCTTGGATATGAGCAGGTGGGATTCCGTCCAGACCACTCTACAATTGATCATGCTTTGATCCTTCATCATCTTGCCGTAAAATATTCCACTCCCAGGAAGGGTCATCTCTGCGTCGCCTTTATAGATCTAAAGGCTGCCTTCGACAGCATCCCTAGAGCTAAGATGTGGGCCAAACTTTCTGCCTGGGGTATTGACAAAAGATTACTCTGGCTTATCTCCCAATTGCATGACGGAACAGAAGCAAAAGTGTGCCTTACCCCGCAGGGGGATCTCTCTAACGCTATTCCCATTAACAAGGGGATTAGGCAGGGGTGTATACTGGCACCCCTTCTCTTTAACCTATATATCAGTAACTGGAGAAAGGCATTTTTGGATCACATGGTCCACATCCATGCCCTTAGACTAGCTGATTATAGATGTCCACTCCTGCTCTACGCTGACGATGCCGCAATACTTTCATTTTCCCAGGTGGGCCTACTTAGAGCCTTAAAAATCCTTTCTGCCTATTGCTCTACTAACCAACTGCATATAAACCACTCTAAGTCCAAAATCATGATTTTTGCAAGAAGCAGGAAAATCTATCAATGGCACCTTGATGGCATCCCAGTGGAACAGGTCCACAGATTTCAATATTTAGGTATCCTCTTTCAATCCAATACCAAGTGGCCTGCGCAGATTAAGTCTCTCTGTAATAAGGCTAAGATTTCCACCCATGCCCTCCTGCACTTTTTTCATACTGAGGGAGCTCATCACATCCCCTCAGCATTAAAAGTCTACAGGGCAAAGGTGATAGCAGCTATCACCTATGGCACCTCCCTCTGGGTCCAATCCAACATTTCTTCTCTTGAGTCTGTCCACAGCCAGTTCCTACGCCGTCTGATGGGAGTCCCCCCCTGCATAAGCAATGCCGCAATTCGTCTGGAACTGGGTATATCCTCACTCAATACAATCTTGTGGAAACGTGCAATTGGCTACTGGTTGTCCCTGTGGACTAGACTCCCAGGCTATTACCTAGGCCAAATGCCTATGGCGGGACCCTTTTCTTAGTCCCTGGGCCCGTAATATCCATACAAAACTCTTGATGATCGGGATTTCCTCCATTGAAGCTTTTATCCTAGGCCCCGATGCTGCCAAATCGTTGATCTTTCAACGGCTGGACGACATTGATAGACAATTAAATCTGGCACACGGATCAGGAACATGCTCACCATTTTCCCTTGGTATTGTCCCCTTGTCTCACCCCCCGCCTTACCTCTCCACGTTACACTCTATCAAACACAGGTTCGCATTTATGAAGGCACGATTTAATGTGATCCCCTCAAACGTCCTCGATAGTAGGCTCTCGGGCGGGTGGGGGATTAAAATCCATCTATTGTATATGTGACAACCGATCCCCGGAATCCCTGTTCCATATTACATTCGTATGTCCTCACTACCGGGATATAAAATCAAGATTCATTTCTCCTATTTCCCAGAGATTCCCCGGTTCACCTGATATGTTTAGCCTTTATTTCCTACTCCAGGACACAGACCCCAACATAACCTTAAAGGTGGCAAAAAATTTTGCTGCAGTCGTGGCTGGGAAAAAATGGGAGAAGAGACGGGTAAGCCCTACGGCAGAGGATTTCTAGTATTGATAGTACAGATTGTATTTGAGGCAGGAGATGGTGCACTGTCACATGATCTATCTATATTTGTAAAATATACTCCCTTTCTATGTGTATTTAATTTGGTCTTCGACCACAATAAAAGCTTACATGTAGATTGTTTCACTTTAAAGGATAACAGTGTGAATGCATGGCTGTTCGGGTTCTCAGGGAAACTAGGAAAGAAAAGAGGAGCCTGGTGGAGCAGTGGACTAAAGTACGCTCCCATAGAGAGGGACTTCTCAGGGTGCCATCGGTCAAACAGTGTCGACTGGCAGCCCCCAGGGGGAGAGCCTTCTCTGTGGGAGCACCCACCATCTGGAACGAGCTGCCCTCAGAGATACGGATAATCCTGGATCTTCGTGCTTTCCACCATGCCCTCAAAACATTTCTATTCAAGCAGGCCAGCCTGACCTAACCTCGTTTAAAACTACTTTAAATTTTTAAACTTGAATCTGCCCTATAAATTTGAGATGTTTAATTTAATTCTATTTCTGAACCAAACTATTTAACTGTATTTTTTTTTTAATAAAAAAGTTTTTATTGGTTAAGAATATACAATATTATAGTTTACAATATGTTGAATTTTCAATATCTTTATATAAAGATATTTCCATTATTATTTTCTTTTTTTAATTTCTCACACAACAGACATTATTATCTTAAATCAAAACAAACAACCAGGTTATATAAAAATTATATAAACAAAAAAAAGAGTGTTATACAAAATACAATAAAAAAAGAGAGAGAAAAAAAAAGTCAATTAAAAAAACCTTAAACAATAGATTCCCCTCCTTTCTTCATTTCCTAGTTCTGGCTCTTAAAACCATGGTCTGGCCTCCCTCCCCCTCCCGGGCCGCAACAGCTCCGTCCGCCTCCGCTCCTTGATCATCTAATACTTCCCCCTCTTCGGCTCCTGTATCTTCTCCACCTAGGAAGGATTTATGTTGGTCAAAAAAAGCCTTAGCTTCCGTTACATTATTAATTTTCTTCTTACTGTCCTCCCAAAAAATCATCAAACCCTCCGGAATCAACCACCTAAAACCTACTCCCTTGAGGTACAGCTTATTTGATAAAAAATAATATTTTCTTCTTAATTCTCGTACCTGTCTGGGAATCTGTTTCAGGGTGGTGATCTCCTTGCCCCTGTACACCAGCGCCCCCAGTCTTTGTTTTCTCAATATCTCATCTCTCAGTTCCCTTCTCACAAATTTAATATGAACCTCTCTTGGTAGATTATGTAAAATTGCAAATTGTGAGTTTACTCTGTACACCAAGTCCACATCCCTTCCAATAGACTCCAAATCTCTTTCTAAAAATTCACCCAACATTTTAACCATCACTTCTCTCAAATTTTCCTGGTCAAGTTGTTCCACGTTTTGGAACCTGAGAAAATAAGACATCTTATCCAATTGTAAGGTTAACATTGCATTTCCTCTCCCATCCTCCACCTTCTGGAGTGCCCGTACCTCCCCCTCCAGACCCCCCATCTTCTTCTTGTTTTGCTCTGCCAGCTGTTGAACATCATTTAAATCTTTTTTCATAAGTGTCATTTCAGATTTAATTTCAGATAATCCTTTTTGGACGTCATCTAACTTGTCCAACTTCTGGTCCAATATTGCCAGTCTTTCCAAAATTTTCCCCATGTCAGTTGCTGCTGATTTGTGGCCCTTAGCCATCTTAGATCAGTAGAAGATGAGAAATCAAAGGGCAAACCTCCAGAGAAGAAAGAGGGATTAGCAATCAAAGTAATTTTTCAACTGTCCACCAGTGGGCGCTCACAGGAGCAACGAGTCCGAAGTGTAGAGTAGGTCAAACAGGAAGCCAGAGGAGAATGTTGTCTTCAATCATAAATAAAGAAGCAGGAAGTCAGATCGCCACCATTGCTTGCCGGGGGGAGGGGCCACCAGACCTCTCCAAGAAACTCTGCCACAGCCATCCTCCAAGGAAAAGTCAGAAAGGTAAGGGATTTCACCCCATCTCCTTCCCCCTAGTTTTCTGCCACGGCACCTTTCCAGCTACAAGGGGGGGGGAAACTCCAACCCCCCCCTCTCGCCTCCAGGATGCCTGCTCCACTCTGCAATCAGTCAGTACAGTCCGTTGTGCCTTCTTAGGTAGCACCGGTCCCCTTAGGCGCTGTGGCGCCTCCGCGGCCTCGAAAAAAAGCCGCCGATCGCCTCCCACCCCCTCTGGAGCCTCGGGCGCGCCAGCATCGGCCTCCCGGCCCCTGGAAGTGAGGCAGGGGACCCCTGGCGAGCCGCCCTCAAACGGCAAACGCCCCAATAATGGGGCGCTTGGCCCAAAGGGCCTCCAGATGGGGGGGATCAGACTCTGGGGCCAGAGCTAGCCCGATCAAAGTCTGTCGCCAGCGGAACCGGAAGCGGAAGCCTATTTAACTGTATTTTGATCGGTTTTTGAATTTAATCTGTATCACATGTATTTTTCGTTTAACTGTTCACCGCCCTGAGTCCTTCGGGAATAGGGTGGTATATAAATTTAATAAATAAATAAATAAATAAAGCACTGTTAAATAGCACTTAGCTGCCAGCTGCCTGCAATAACTGCAAGTTCGAATCTCACCAGGCTCAAGGTTGACTCAGCCTTCCATCCTTTCTAAGGTAGGTAAAATGAGGACCCAGATTGTGGGGGGCAATAAGCTGACTTTGTATAAATACACAAAAGTATGAAGGCTATTGCTTAACACATTGTAAGCCGCCCTGAGTCTCCGGAGAAGGGTGGCATATAAATCAAATTATATATCTTCACACTTGTGTATTGGCTAAAATCTGCATTCTGACTAAAAGGGAGGGGGTCCCTACAGCTTTAATCCTACTTGTCTTGCCGAAGGGTATTCAGATCATGCTTTAGCTGGATGGCTTTCACTTCTGCTTAATAAAAGAATCCTTTTGAACAACACGTTTCAAGAGTTCGTACATTCTTAAGTTGGAGGGAGAGGCAATTCTTACAGAAATCAGGATCTGCAAAACGGTCAACCCAGAGACGCAATCTTCGCTCTACTGAGGGGACCTTGCAAACCATGTCTGAACAAAGCAGAAAATTGGGAGAAACCGATTGCTGGGGGAGACAGCAACCACCACCCAGTCGGATGCCTGTTTCGTACACCCTCTCGGAGAGAATGAGGTAATCCTGGAGAATCCCGAAAAGCCCCGCTGGTCAATCAGAATCGGGAAGAAAGATAGCTGGGATGAGAGAACCAGAGGAGTGACCCTCAACCGTGGCAACTGAAAAACGGGGTTGGAAATGAACTAGAAGCCATTGATGACCAGGGAGGACTAACTGAAGCACCACTGAGGGAGGACTATCTGAAGAGGCATATAACCCAATTGGTGATGGAAACTTTGGAAAATCTTGACATCTGAAGGGACTCAGGACAACAACCAAAGGGCGCAGAAAAGGCAGCAGTCACAGATGATGCCACGGGAGGCAATCCCCTTCTGGAGCCTACCTATTGAGCAGATGGTGCAGCAGCAGCAGGAGAAGTTCCAGCAAACCCTCCCCCCCAGGCCACACGCACACTGGTGCCCATTCCCAACCAGCCCCGAATTCCACATCTGGAAAGAGAAACTCCTTCCCTTGGAGTGAAGTTTGATGGGAATCTGCAACAATTAGGATTCTTCATGGCACATATGCTAACCTACATGCAAGAATACGGGCATGATTTCCAAATGCAAAGATCCCGAGTGCGAGTTGTGACCCTAGCTCTAGAGAATGCCACTGCCAGATGGATGGTGACCCTGCATAACACCAACACAGCAGAATTATGGGATTTCGACCATTTCATGATGGCCCTGCAACGTCGGTTTGAGGACCCACTAGCAGATTGCAAAGCATGCGACTGCATCAAGGTGATGAGACAGGGGCGACAGCCAGTAGCAGAGTATACTGAAGAATTCTGGGACCTCGCATGTCATGTGCACTGGCCGGAAGATATTTTGGTGAGCTGTTTCAAGGACAGGCTGAGTGATGATCTATACAATGCCTGCGTGGCCCGAGGTGCACCGAATAACCTACATGAATGGTACATCACCGCCAAAGAAGCTGAGTTCGATATGGCCAGATACCAGTATCGAGTGGGGAGAGCATGGAAGAAGTCCCCACCCCAATGGAAGCAAGAGCCCCACAAACCACAGACTGCATTCTCTCCAAGACCGTCAGCATATTTCAAGTGTGGAAAAGAGGGGCATCGAGCTTCAGAGTGTCGAACACAAACACCCGCCCGGAACCACCCACTGGGGGAGAACCTTGCAAAATCGGGCCGACGTGGAAAGGAGACTGCCCTGAGCAGCAGGGAGACCATAGAAGTTCCATCCCCTCCCCTCTTTCGAGAGGAATCCCTAGCATCTGAACAGGAGGAATCACACTCATTCGGAAGCGATCCAGATGAACCACTGGTAAGCAAACCAATTAAACTGCTTACCCTCCCCTTAAGATTATTTATCCCAAACCAAGACAGGGAGATAAATGTCTCCACTGTAGTGGATTCAGGGTGCACCTGTTGTTTGATCAGCCCAACCCTAGTAGGGAAGTTAAGGATTAACGTAAGAAAGCTGAAAAACCCCATCGTTTTCTACCAACTAGATGGGTCAATAGCAGGAGGGGAACCAGCATCTTTTGCTACCGAGCCTCTACATATAGGCATCGGAAGCCACGAGGAAATGCTTAGCTTTATAATGGCACCTGGCATGGAATGGCCGTTGGTTCTGGGCCTTGCATGGCTGAAAAAATGGAACCCAAAAATCAATTGGAAACAAGGCATCATAAGATTTCAGATGAATGTGACTTTTGCTGAGAATCCACATATTCTGAACTGAGGGGGCAGAGAATCAAGAAACAGTTGATATGGTCAAGCCATATCAACTGAGGGCATACCCATAGAATACAAGGATTTGGCTGAGGTTTTTGGCGAAAAAGCCTCAGATGAGCTCCCCCCCCCCACTGTGCCACTCACTGTGCGATAGAAATCTTACCCGGCGCTAAACCCCCTAAACCGAAGATGTACAGCATGTCACCAGGGGAGTTGGAAGAGCTGAGAACATTTATTGAGAAAAACCTAGCAAGGGGTTTCATCGAGCCAGCCTGACCAAACATCGCAGCTCCAGTGTTTAGAGAAAAAAAAGATGGTTCAAAACGTCTCTGTGTTAATTTTCGAAACCTGAATACAATCAGTGTGGAGAACATGTATCCTCTCCCCCTTATGAAAGATATGCTAGCACACCTCGCTAAAGAGAACATTTTTTCAAAACTGGACTTAAGGGAGGCTTACTACCATGTCAAAATTAAGGAGGGGGACGAGTGGAAGACGGCATTTAACACCCCCCTTGCCTGCTACCAATTCAAGGTGCTCCCCTTTGAGTTGCAAGGAGCCCCTGCAGTGTTTATGCAGTTAATAAATGAAGTGCTGCATCAGCATTTATATAAGGGGGTCCTGGTCTATTTGGATGACATTTTAATCTATACCGAGACCAAAGCAGAACATGTAAAACTACTCAGTGCTGCATCAGCATTTATATAAGGGGGTCCTGGTCTGTTTAGATGACATTTTAATCTATACCGACACCAAAGCAGAACATGTAAAACTACTCAGGGCGGTTTTAAACAAACTCCGCTCTGCCAAACTTTACGCTAAACTTTCCAAATGTGAATTCCACCAAGAGAAGATTGACTATTTGGGATACCGCATTTCACACCAGGGGGTTGAGATGAATCCTCTAAAAGTGCAGGCTGTATATGATTGGGACCCCACACGCATGCATAAACAGTTACAGAGCTTCCTGGGTTTTGCCAACTTTTACTGCCAGTTTATCCCTGCTTTTGCTCAGATTGCCCTCCCTATCACCAAGCTCTTAAAAACGAAGGGGGAGGATAACCCTAGACCAAAGCAGCCATTGAACTGGACAATGGAATGCCAGGTGGCATTTGAAAAACGTAAACGACTATTCTCGGCAGAACCAATTCTAAAACACCCAGACATGGCGAAACCATTTGTCATACAAGCAGATGCCAGTGGCATGTCAATAGGAGCGGTCCTTCTTCAGAAGAATGAACAAGACCAACTACAACCCTATGCTTACGCATCTAAAAAGTTGAATGAGACTGAGCAAAGGTGGGCCATTTGGGAGAAAGAGGCTTATGCAGTTCATTGGGCATTGTTAACTTGGAGGCACTTTCTAGAAGGCAGTAAGACCCCTTTTGAAGTCTGGACTGATCATAAAAATCTAGAAGCCCTAAAGACCCCAAGGAAACTCTCCTCAAAACAAGTACGATGGGCTCAGTACTTTAAATGGTTTGATTTTACTTTAAAATACCTCCCGGGGGAGGGGGGGACTTTCTGGCAGATGCGCTATCCAGAAAACCGCAATACAATAGTGCAAAGTCTTGTGGGGTTGGGAGTGGGAGGTACTGTCTTGCAGTGGTTCTTCTCCTACCTCACAGGTCACTTACAGTTTGTATGGGCAAGAGGGCAGAGGTCCACCCCGAGGCCCCTAACTTGTGGGGTGCCTCAGGGGTCAGTTCTCTCCCTCCTGCTCTTTAACATCTATATGAAGCCGCTGGGTGAGATCATTCATGGCTTTGGGGTGAGATATCATCAATATGCTGATGATACCCAGTTATACATCTCCACCCCAGAGATGCCCTTTCCATGATGTCTTGTTGCCTAGAGGTGGTGCAGGCCGGATGGGTAGGAACAGACTCAGACTCAACCCCTCCAAGACTGAGTGGCTGTGGATGCCGGCATCTCGGATCTCAGATGTCCCATCACTTCTGATGGGTGAGGAAAAACTTACCCCCGTGGATAGGGCTCGCAACTTGGGTGTCCTCCTGGATGCTCAGCTGTCCCTTGAAGACCACCTGACGACCGTGACCAGGGGGGCCTTTGCACAGGTTCACCTGGTGCGCCAGTTGCGCCCTTTTCTGAACCGAGATGACCTTTGCACTGTCACTCATGCCCTGGTTACTTCCCGCTTGGATTACTGCAATTCCCTCTACATAGGGTTGCCCTTGAGGTGCACCCGGAGGCTCCAGCTGATCCAAAACGCGGCCCCGCAGGTTATTACGGGTGCCCCTCATTACTCCCGTATAACACCTCTCCTACACAAGCTACACTGGTTACCAGTGGTCCTCTGGATCCGCTTCAAGGTGCTGGTTCTCACCTATAAGGCCCTACATGACTTAGGTCTGAGTTATTTGCAGGACCTTCTCCTACCTGCCTCCCACCATCCTGCTCGTTCACATAGGGCTGCTCTCCTCAGGGTACCATCGACGAGCCAATGTCATCTGTCGACGCCCAGGGGGAGGGCGTTCTCTGTGAGTGCACCCACCCTCTGGAATGAGTTACCTACTGAGCTCTGTACAGTTCCTGATCTCCGCTCCTTCCGTCATGACCTTAAGACTTGGCTGTTCAAGCAAATGGGCTGACTATGATTCTGGGTTTTATTATTTATTATTTAATTGGATTTTAAAAGGGGTTTTTGTTGCTGCATGTTTTTAACTTGTGTACGCCACCCTGAGTCCTTCGGGAGAAAGGCGGCATGTAAATACATGAAATAAATAAATAAAATAAATAAAGTCAGACATAATCAAACCCATATACAAAACAATCAACTAGCTGCTAAGATCCCAGGCAAAACAAGAAACATTGACGGGCAATGACACCACCCAAACTTTTAAACAAGCATTTGCCACTGATGAATGGTTTTTGAACAACAAATCCAGCTGTCTAATGAAAGAAGACTTGGCTTTGGTGGAGGGGAAGTTGTATGTTCCTGCCAGCCAAAGACTATGCTTAATGGTAAGGTGCCACAACTCCAAATTAGTTGGGCATTTTGGGTTGGTGAAAACTTTACACCTGATTAAAAGACAATTTTGGTGGCCATCACTAAAAAAGGACATAGAAAGGTATGTAGCTAGCTGCCCCATTTGTGCAGCAGCAAAAAGACATCAGGGGAAAACCCCAGGTCTATTGCAGAAGGTAGCTGAACCTTCAGCACCTTGGAGAGAGATTGCTATGGATTTCATCGTAGAATTGCCAAACAGTGAGGGAAATACTGTTATTTGGGTCGTGACAGATCTGTTTTCAAAAAGGCACATTTTATACCCTGCCAAAAGATCCCAACTGCTAAAAGTTTAGCCAAATTATTACTAATACACATTTATCGACTTCATGGAGTTCCACAAAGGATCATCTCTGACAGAGGGGTTCAATTCACCTCCAAATTTTGGAGGGCATTTTGGGACTTACTTGATACTGGCCAGGGGTTGAGCTCTTCCCATCATCCGGCTATAATGGCAATTCTGAAATTTTGAACTTGGTATCAGAACAATATTTAAGATGTTTCATTAATTTTCAACAGGATAACTGGACCAAACTTTTGCCTTTTGCTGAAGTTGCGTTTAATAATGCTGTACATGCAAGCACTGGTTTTACCCCTTTTAGAGTAGCGACAGGCCAGGATTTCAGTCCCATGCCTGAACTACCCACAGAAGAACCCACCATCCCCTCACTTAAGGAGTGGATGGATAATTTGCAAAACACGTGGCCAGTGGTTAGATTAGCCTTAAAGGAAGCTAGAGAAGCTTTTAAAATTCAAGCTGACAAGAAAAGGATGGAACCCAAATCTTTTCATGTTGGAGACAGAGTATACTTATCTACAAAATTCCTGAAATCATTACAAGCATCAAAGAAACTAGGGCCAAAGTTCATTGGACCTTTCCTCGTCACTAGAGTCATCAATCCAGTAGCAGTTGAACTACTCCTTCCAAAGACACTCAGACAAGTCCACCCAGTATTCCATATCAGTTTACTCAAGCAAGAAGTAATCTCATCCCTCAGACCAGCTGCATCTACACCACCTGTTCCCATCATGATTGAAGGTGAACAACACTTTGAAATCAAGAAAATCCTTGATTCTAGGATCCACAGAGGGAAAATCCAATACTTAGTCACTTGGAAACATTTACCATCAGCACACAAAGAATGGATCGTTAAACATCATGTTAGGCCTCCAATCTTACTGAGAAAATTTCAGTCCCAATACCCTAACAAACCTTGTTAATATACTGTCATGAAACCTTATGTATATTTTGTTTTTTTTCCAGGTGGACCCTTTTGTTTTCTAAGGAGGGTAGCATGTCAGATCCCTAAAAGTGATTTTGCCATTCAATTGGAGGATGGGGGAGACTTGGATATGATTTACTAGCATTGCCTGTGCCAACAGATATTTTACAACCTATATCCTGGTGCCAAAGAGCCCTGAGATCCTCTTTACCTGAAGGAATTTTTATGATAGCCATGTGGGTTGTTTCACTTTAAAGAACAATGGTGGGAAGGCATGGTTGTTCGGATTCTCAGGGAAACTAGGAAAGAATACATCTTCACACTTGTGTATTGGCTAAAATCTGCAGGGCTTTACTCTTACTTGTCTTGCCTAAGGGTATTCAGATCGTGCTTTAGCTGGATGGCTTTCACTTCTGCTTAATAAAAGAATCCTTTGAACAACCATGTTTCAAGAGTTCGTACTTTCTTAAGTTGGAGGGAGAGGCGATCCTTACATTCTCCCTGGATGTTTTTGTCTTGCAGGTAGTCCTCTTCAACTAAGGGGTGGCAGCCTGTCAACCCTGAAGCTGACCTGACCAGAGCCATATATTGGAGCTTCAGTGTTGCCACACTGGAGCTGAGGGAAAGGGAGGGGGGATTAGAGATAGCAGGGGTTGTTTAGCCAAAATAAAGTACTTTCTCTTGATAACCAAGGACATTCTCACACCTGGACCATTAAAGGAGGAAGGAGGTCACCAGACAACCAGACAGTGTATTGATGGGACCATTTGACTGATCATTTGGGGTTGTGGGAAAACTTTCTCTTTTGATTAGGTGAAAACTGCGGGAACCTTCAGAGTCAGTTTTCACCAGATTTCCGCCAATATGATATCTCCAATAAAGCTATTCTTTGAGGAATTCATCAGCGTTGGAGTTTTGCTTGCTATGGGACTATTACTTGGAACCCTGACATCACTCCTCTTAGAGTGGCTACTGGACAAGATTTCAATCCTATGCCGGAATTGCCCCTTAATGTTGCGTCACTGAAGGAGTGGGTCTCCAAATACATGGCCGGTGGTGAGGAAGGCTCTGGAGGATGCTTGTGAAGCTTATAAGCAATCTGACAAGAAATGTGCAGAATCCAAGCTGTTTTAAGATTGGTGACCGTGTCTACTTTTCCACCCACTTCCTGCAATCTTTACAACCATCGAAGAAGGTGGGACCTAAGTTTGTAAGGCCCTTCCCAATTAAGTGCATAATTAACCCAGTGACTAGAAATAGATTTGCCCAAGTCCCTTTGATAGGCTCACCCTGGGTTTCATTGTAATTTACTGAAGCTTGAAATCACTTCTCCCCTTAGACCTGAACTTCCATCAACCCCAGAACCTTTAGTGGTAGAAGGGGAGCAGCACTTTGAAATCTGGAAAATTCTAGACTGCCATAATCATAGGGGAACTCTTCAGTATTTGGTGGCATGGAAGGATTTTCTGACAGCTCAGAATGAATGGGTTGACCATCGTCATGTTAGAGCCCCTGGACTTATTAAATGCTTCCATAATTGATACCCTGACAAACCCAAATACCATTCCCTTCATTCTCTATTTCTTCTCTCCCTGTTTGTTCTGTTCTCCAGGACTAATGTCACTGTTCAGGGGGGCACCATCATGTCCTGCCATTCTGTTGGAAAGAGGGGAAGGAGGCTTACTGGCATTTTTAGCTTGCTTTTTGCTTTTGGTGTAACTGCTTGGGAATTAGGGGGAACGTCTTCAGAGACAGAATTAGGGAGAGGGAGCATCTTCAGAGACAGAACGAACTCTCTCCCAGCCGGTTTCAGCCTCACTCCAAGGCCGTCATACCAGTGGTGGGTTTCTACTGGTTCACCCCGGTTCAGGCAAACCGGTAGTGGTGGCGGTAGGAGGCTTCACCCACCCACCCAGACGTCATCACGGAAGCTCTGTGCATGTGCAGAAGGTTCTGCGCATGCGTAGAATCACCACACGCGCACACGAGTTCCCGGTTCTCAACAGGTAGCAAAGGTAAGAGGAACCCACTACTGCATCATACCCTGAGAGTGAACTGTTATCTCTTCGCACCTCAAAGATTCTCAAAACAACCTTTCAGCATCACATTGGCTGCTGGTGGACTGGTGAGCGGGCTTGGACTTGGGGAAACAAAAAAATGCTGTTTGCTTTGTACGGTTTTTGAACAAGGCAAAATTTTTCAGATTTTGCCTTGTTCTCCTGCACTCATTTCTCTCTCAGTAAAAGTTCTCTTGATTCAATTAAATGAATTAAGAGTCTTACTTTCCTGAGGGACTAGCTAAGGCAATTCCTTACAGTTGGTTTCAAAACAGACATTTTCATCTCCCTTAAAGCACTTTCAAGCTAATGGTTTTATCAAAGATCTGACCCAAAGTTTTGTCTGTTAGAGAAGAAAATATATGGAGAGAATGTGGCATCAATTCTTGTCCCCAAAACTCACATTGAACACAAGAACATCTACATGGGCTGAGGACAGGTTTGGTTTATTTTAAACAGGCAAATGGTTTGATCATTTGTACTCTGTCCTCCTGTGTTTAACCTTTGGCAAACAAATCTTAATTCATTAATTTAGCTCTCCTGTCTAGTAACGCCCTGAGTCTCCGGAGAAGGGCGGCATATAAATCAAATTTTAAAAAAAACAAAAACATCTCTGGGTAGATGATGTGAACTAAGCTTCATCCAAGAAAGATTTTGATGGCAGCAGGGATTCTGAATGCAGGACCAGCCTCACAAGTGGGATGTCTTCTGCTGGCTAAAGCTTGAAGACAAATGATCAGCAATCAGGGAACAGAAGATAATTATCAAGAGAAGATTGGTCCATAGCCCTAACTGACTGAATGGCTGAAGCTTCTTCATGGCTGGACAAACCTTAAATGGATAGGTAGGTGATAGGTGTTAGTGTGTGAGAGACAGGGGGGGGAGGCAGAGAGAGGGAGGGAGGGAGAGAGGGAGAGAGAGATTCTGGAACTGCAGATGTATTAACTAGCTGAAAACGCTGACTGAAGGTTTGGAGGCAGCCAGAGAGGTGGAGACTGGAAGTCCATTCCAGTCAGGAGAGCAATGAAGGGGGTACTATTTATGCCACCTGGCTTGAAACAAAGCAGAGCACAGATCTGTCATCCCAACCAAAAGAGTTGCTTCCTGGAACCAGGTAATTCTAACATATTAGAATTGAAATGTCTTATTACCAAATATTTTTATGAACCCAGCAATTGTGACTTGTTCACCAGCTGGAAGACATGTAGAATGTACTGATTCTACAATCAATCGTCTGAGAACCTCTACAAGGAAAGGAGATGCCATTTTTCACTGTCATGTAGAATAAGGGACTAGCAACAAATACCTAGAAATGAAACTCAACCCAAGAAAAGGAGCAAATTGTTTCTCACAAAAGAACCACAAAGGCTTAATGCTGACTGGGCGTCGACCACCATTTCCCCATCATTTCAGGGTCTCAAGGCAAGCTCAGATTCCATTCCAGGGGACACTGCAGCCAGCGCAGACAACAAACTAATGGACGGTACTCGTCGCCAACAAGGTTGTGTCGAATCTGCGGACCGAAGTTAACAGAGATTTGGGACACAGAGACGAATTTGGGGCACTCTAAACGACAGTATTCCCCGTCTGAACCTCCGTTCTCGGAGCACCTTGCTGCTTGTATCCCGACAAGGAGCGCCGCGCTTTTAGCCTCTTTGGCGCTCCCGTAAGCCCTCCGGAAGGCGCATCTCCGTTCCGTCCGGGTTGCTCCCTGCTTGCAAAGGCCCTCCCAGGCTGCTTCAGCTCCGCTTGCTCTCACTGGAACTCGCCAGGAAGAGCCCGTGGCCCCCGCGGGAAGGAGGAAGAAAGGAGCGCCGTTGTCTGCCTCTCCTGTTTGTCTCCAGGTGGCGTCCCATGCAACTGCCCAGACTCCTCGGTTCGTTCCTTGCAAAGCCGGCGGGGACGGAAATCCGAGCGCTGCCTTCGCCGGGAGAACCTTGAACGCCGCAACTCTGAACGTTGGAAAGGTTGGGAAAACCCCGGCGAGGCCTGTTTGCATCCTGACGCCTCCTTCACTCTTTCCCCCCCTCCATTCGCGGACTGGGCTCGCAGGCACTTTACCCGGGGCGTGTTGCGTCTGAATCGATTGAAAGGTGTTTTGGTTTGCAGTCCATGTTTGTCATGTGGCGCCAGTACAGGAAAGGCGATCTCGCGGCGGTCAGTCACTGCATCTTCTGTCCCGACGGCCGCGAGGCCCTCCTGCTCTGCTCTCACAACCAAACTAGGAGACGAGCAGCTATTCAGCAAAAAGGACCCCTCCCTCCTCCAGGCCGAGCCGCCGCGGAGCAGAAAGAGCTGCCTTCGGGCTCTTCCCGCCAACTCGTTCGCCACCTCTCCTCTGAGCAGCTGGGCTGAAACTGCTTTTCCTTGTTTGCGCCTTACCGGTTGGCCGCGTCTTCTGGGCGGGTCCGCGGCGAAGTTCCACGGGCGGAGACTCAGACTGTTGCTCGGCAGTGAGGGGCCCCGGGTCTCCCAGAGCGTTTTCCGTCCTCCTAGACCTGGCGGACGCACCTCCAGCCCCCTGCGCCAAGACGCTTTCCCTCCGCTCGCCACCGGGCTGCCCGCCTGGAAAGGCCTCTCTTTTCCCCCGTTGCCGCCCAGCTCTGGGGCAAACAGAAGTTGGCGAAGCTGTGAAGGCCCGTTCCTTGCCCTAACTCCATCGGGAATCGACGGTTCTTTCCCCCAGCACAGGCTCGCGCGACGCCCGCCTCCCTAAGCCCCGGCAGAAGTGGCGTCGGAGTTGGACTGCGGCTGTACGCGTCCTTTGTCTCCTCCGCCGGGGAGACCGGGCTCTTAGCTGCGGGCACCCTTCCTGTGGCGCAATGGGCAGGACGATGTTGTCACCTGGGCACCGATGGAAAGGATGGGGACTTGACTCCGGGGGGCGAATACCGGGACTTTCCTCCTTGCCAGATCCAAACGCGCCATAGCTCAGTGAATTCTCAGGGAGCCTCGCGGGCGAAGCAGAGGGAACTCCCGGCTACAGGGAAAGGACTTGCTCCCAATGGTCAAGGAACAAGAGAGGAAAGCTGTTTCATAATTTGCATCCCCATGCAGGGGAATGCAGAGGTTGCAGAAATTTCACTCGGGGATTCAAAATTCACACGGCGTTTCAAGGAACACCCGACTTGAAGATATTACTGATTCCACGGGAGTTGTGACTTGTTTATTAAAATCGTTGCATACTTTCAATGGAATAAACATACATTCATAGAAATTAGAAAATATCTCGGCCTATTTATTCTGAGGAATGTGTCTTAACACACAGGGTGGCACATCTGAGTCGTTTTTGCCTTAAAGGAAAACGCAGCAGCAGCGTTTTCATCCCCAAGCAACCCCCAGACTCTAGTCTCCTAGGAGCAGCGCGCTTCAGAAATGCGAGGATTTGTCCATCTGTCCTACTCCCCCGTTTCTTTACTCATTATTTGTAAATTCCGAGAAAGGATGGGGGTGGAGGTGTTAAACTTCTGTTAACTCCTAGTTGCCCAGATCTCTTGGATCTCATTGAACCCCCACCTTTCTATTTGGATAACTGATATAATAGTCTATTCCGTATGATACATATACAGGCCACCTGTTCATTTCACTCTGCAACCCTGAAACATGCAGCAAATGTGTGACATTGTCCATAATGATAAATATTGGATTCTATTAGCCACACTCGCCGAGGCAAATCATTTTAATTTTGTTCTGAATTCTTTCAATGTTTTGAATAAAATTTATTTATTCATTCACAATTTATACACAAAGCACTCGCCCTGAGAATATTTTTGAATAAATAAATTGACAAACTGGCCCTGCATAAAGCGCTGAGGAATCAGATATGAGAAGCGTGGGCACCAGTCTGGTAAAGGACATGGCAGAGTTTTTTTCTGGAAAAGTCTAAGTTTTCTGCTGCAATCAAAACTCTGCATAGAACTGAATTCGAACTGACAAAAATATGAAACTTCGCCTAGTTCTGTTTTGAGGAACTTTCAAAATGCATTTTTTAAGTTGAGAAGAAAATGTGCCCTTGATTCTCACTTCGAGTTTCAGTTTTACAAATTCTCAAGCATCAAAAGACAAGCTCTAGCAACATTATCACATTAGATAGCAAAATCTTTGCTATCTTTGAATGTATTTCAGATGCAGAATAAACAGTAAAAATATATGTTATTTTTAATTTCATTCTAGGCAAAGAAGATGCACTCACGATTTCAGCATTTTGAGTAAAGGAAAAATAACGAAGCAGTAGTCATTATACATTCTCGAATTATTCTCTGTTTACAACAATGTGACATCACAGCAGCCAGTTCTTTAGATGGTGTTGGCTTTCATAGGTATCAAGTTTTTTCCGAAGAACCTAGGAAATTGTAATTTATCGGTTTGGTATGTATGGGTCCAAGCATGTGGCCTTTGCAATTAACAAATGGAAATTTTGTCAGTGTTCAGATTTTCTAATACTGTTCCAGATTTTTTGATATGACAACTACTGGGTGATTGATGTTTTTAATTATTATTACTTACTTTATTCTTTAAACATGAAACTCAGTCAACTGAACATTCAAAAATGCATCACAAATACCATTGACTGGTGCTAACGGTTGATATGGGTTGCTGCCAGCATCCTAGATATCAACCAAGTACCTTCTTAAGATGTACGATGTTCCAAGTAGTGCATCATCATCATTATTATTACCATTAACCAACAACGATTTCATTCATATTGGTCTCTTGTGAGACTCTTGTGCGAGGGTGAAGTTGACGCCACCGCCTCAAAGGCTCGGTCAGAAAATGCCTCTGATCCAGCAACTGCTTTACCTGTCGGTTGTCCCAGCTGGGGTTTGACCTTAACTATCCTAGAAAGCCCGAAGATGTATCCCGCTGACTTGGGAGAGGCGTAAAAACGGAGACGGGGTGCCCTCATAGAATTTCCCTTCCTTCCCTGCCAGAAGCTCTTTCTCAGGCAGGGAAACCCTTGGCACGGGAAAGGGTTAAGGCGCGCGCTTCAGAGTCGGAGTCTCCCGCGGGCCGGAAAAGTAGCGCAGCCAATGAACGCGCCGCCCGGGACGAGCCCCACCCCCGAGGAAAGGCCGGCCCTGGCTCGGCTCTGGCGCTCCACCGCTGGACTGACAGCTGGGCGGGCTGCAAAAGGCGGCCGAAAGCCAGCGAGCACGCAGAGGCGCGGTGTGGGTCGGAGTCGGGAGCTGCCTGGCCAGAGGAGCGTCTCAGCAGGTTCGGCGACGGCTGGGCTCTTTATGGGAACAGCGCGCAACAGGCCCGGGGGCGCAGAGGGCAGCGTCCAACTGAAGGTAGACCTCCTGCTGCTGCCCGAGGCGCCAACCGAGCAGCCGCCCCAGCCATGGCCTGGCGCAATGCTAGCCTGGCCCCGACGCCTTTTTCCATCCAAGCCCTCCTCACCAAGAAGGAAGTAGGCGCCGTGCGAGTCGTAACTGCCGCCCGTCCCTGCCCGCAGATGCTCCTGCCCGGTCCCGAGGGTACGTCCGCCTGTTGCTGGCGTCTCTTTGACCCGGAGGCCACCACTCTGGGCCCCGTGCTCCAGCCGCCGCAGCCGCCAACACCCCAGGAGCAGCAGCATTTTGACCCCGCGGCTGCCCGGTCACCCCTCTGGGACTCGGACTCAGTCCTGAGCGAGGAGCACGACGGCGACCGGGAGGACGACGACGAGCTGGAACCTGGCAGCAGAGAGGGTCACGTGCCCGCTGACTCCCGAAGACCCCGAGAGAGGCTGCACAGTCAGGGCAGAGCCCAATCCCACGCGGGAAGAATCAGCACCGAGCAAGGCCACACTCCTCAGTCCCCGGAAAGCTGGCCCCCGGGCCGAGGCTCGGGGCCACCGACAACAGGTGAGCCGGGTCCTTTCGGAGCGATCAAGGGAGGACTGTGGAGCGGGACGATGCCGGTGGGAGACAAAGCCAGGTAGGGGCCGAAGTCGTGCTCCTGCTCATCCGGAGATCTCGAGGGCGTAAGGCTCTGATATGGGAGAGTAGAGGGCGCTTCTCTCTTACAGAGAACGGACGACCCCGCGCTGCCTTCCGGGAATCCTCCGAGAACGAAACGTTCTGGCCAGTGGGTCGCCGCTAGAAGGGGCGAGGGGCAGCGGCGTCACCTTCGGCCAGGGCTGGCAATCTGGAGCCTCGCCCTGCTCCCAGTTCTGGGTTTAAAAGGCAGCTTTTGCTGGGCCTGGTGGAAGAAACAACTGCAAAGCCATTCTGGCCCCTAGCCGTTGTTGCTTTCCTACCCGCGTCTCCCTTAGGGAGGAACCCGTTCTAATCAAGAAAGGGCAGCCGGGAAACGGGTCGCGGAAGAGGAGGGCCGCCCTCCCAGCTGTTCGGCTGGACCTGAGAAGCAGCCGAAAAGGGTGCAAAGAGGGCGAGACTTCAGGCCAGCAGGAGAGCCCGGATCGCTCGAAGCATGTTGCTAATTGCACCCTCGTCGCCGCTCTCGTGGGACCCCATACAGTTCCGAATCCTGGCTGGCTGCCGTGACTGCGGAGCCCCGAAAACTCATCTCCGACGCCGTGTTGTGCGAGCCGCCTTCCAATGGACAAAGGCCTTCTCGCTGAGCTCGGGAAAGACAGCTCAAACCTAATAGAGGATGCTTCTCTTGCAGGAAATGGATCGCGTGAAGCCTACTTACTAGAGGCAAAGAAGGGCCCCGTCCTCCTCCCCGTCCTCTCCCTTCCCAGCCAGAGTCCGTTTCCCCTGCTTCTCTCGAGTCGCTGGCCTCGCAGGGACAAATGCAGCCGAGGAGCCTGTCCTCCTCCAGACTAGCGAGGCCCAATGGATCCCGGGGCGGCTCTAATAAACCCGCCGGGCCTGAAGTGGATCCCGGGGAGGTTTCAGTAAGCCGTCGGGCCAGAAGCTTAGGGGAATCCCAGCGTGCGGGAGGTGGGGAGTAAGAGGGTGCCGATTGCTGAATGGCGTCTCCCTGGCAGTTGTTCCGCTTGGGCTTGAGCCTGGCGGCGGAGCAAAAACTTACGCGGGCGGGAAGTAGAGACGTGTCGTCTGCCCTCTTCGACTTTTCTAGGCTGCAGCAAAGAGGTTTCGTTTCTGCTCGCCGCTCCATTTGGAGAACCTGACAGAGGGGAACCAAGGATGCGCCATCAGGGAAGCCCAGCATGTACAAAGAGGAGCGTCAAGGGCTCGAATGGAGAAGTTTTCTACCCCTAGGAATGCGGAGACCAGCACGCAAAGTTGAGCTGCGTCTCTTCTCACCTTCGTTGGCCTTTCCGCACACCAGAAGGGTCTGACCTTTGGACAAAGCCTGCTTCGGTCCGCCTGTCGAAAGCAAGCCAGGGCGAGACCTGGTTCACTGGTGGGAGTGACGTGCCTTACCGGTTCCGTGCAAATGAACCTGAGACAAGAATACTTAGAAGGGTGGTTTGTAGCTTACTTTCTACAGCTCCTGCCTCTGGAGGCTCGACTGCCGCTCGGCTGAGATCCTCTGAGCCTGGGTGAGATTTTGAAGCAAAAAGATGCCTGGGAACTGGGAAGTAAGGGATCTAGTTTGAAATTGGATTTAAGTTACGAATTGCGGCTTATTGGAAAATGGCGGGACAGACTGCAGCTTCGTGGCTCCGCCAACAGAGGATTCACTCCTGCAGCATTTGCGAGGAGAGTTTGACAGCTGGGAAATTAAGAAATGTCAATTTTCGAATTGTGGTGAAGGCTCTTCTTTTCGTGGCTCCTGAGTGGCGCTTCGCTTTCCCCTTCCCCACCCCTTATCTGGACAGGCTGGCGCTCTGATTTAACAGAGGGATTGTGGTGCCCCTTCCTTGGTACGGTCTCCTCTCAGCCCCACAGCAAGGATGCTCACACAGGCAGGCCATATGAGGAAGGATAAAGGCCGCCTTGAGAGCAGCAGCTGTCTCTGCAGTCCAGAGCAAATGTTGGCTGGATCAAACACAGTGCTTCTTCCCAATTTCGAAGGTGGTGTCTCCAGGTCTTTCTTCGGGTCATTCCCTTTCAGGGCAACTCGTGGGCACCACTCCTAGCCAAAGTACAACCTTTTGCGCACCTCCCCTCCTTTACCAAAAAGCAGAGGAAGCAAAAGGAAGAGTTTGAAGAGCTCAGACCTGGCCTTGTGTTTACCCTGAGACAGATAAAATTCCATCCCATGCCGGTCTCTTTCCGGTTCAACCTTCTTTGTTTTACACGTGTAATTCATGTAACTGTTGGCCGCTGGTTTTGAAGGGCTTAGATATGCGTGTCGCTGCGTGGGACAAGCCTAAGAAAAATAGTGAAGGCTCTGAAACCCGGTGGGACATCCGTCAAAAAGCCCTAGGACAGTAGAGAAGCGATGACAACCACCGGCAGCAGCGCCTTGCTTAGATTCCGCGCCTCCACCTCGAAGGCGGCTTGCCTTTAGGGACAGGAGAACTGTAGGCCCAATGCTGCTTCAGGATCGGGCAGAATGGGAAACAGACAGGGGCCCCTCCAATTGCAGGCCAAGTCTCTCTGCTTTCAGTGGAGAAACCGAGGTGGAGGGGAAGCCGGGGAGGCGGGCGCGTGGCTGAAGGGGCGCCCCCAAATTCCGACGCCTCCTGACTCTGTCTTCTTTTCCCTCCTCAGGAGGCGGCAGCCACCCTGAAGAGGAGGACGACGAGGAGGACGAAGCCAAACACGGCGACCGGGGCTCCAAAGCCCTCTCCGAGGAGGACGAGGCGATGTTGGCGAGCGTCCCCGCCCCGGTGACAGCCTCGACAGCGTCCCAGAAACCGCGGAAAAAGCGCTCGCGGGCGGCCTTTTCCCACGCGCAGGTCTTCGAGCTGGAGAGGCGCTTCAACCACCAGCGCTACCTCTCTGGGCCCGAGCGCGCCGATTTGGCTGCCTCGCTCAAGCTCACCGAGACGCAGGTGAAAATCTGGTTCCAGAACCGGCGCTATAAGACGAAGCGGCGCCAGCTGGCCGCGGACCTCCTGTCCGCCGCGCCGGCGGCCAAGAAAGTGGCGGTCAAAGTGCTAGTCCGTGATGATCAGAGGCAGTATCACCCGAACGAGATGGTCCGGCCGCCTTCCCTCTTCTCCTTCCAGCCCTCTTACTATTACCCTTATTACTGCCTGCCAGGTTGGACCCTTTCGGCCTGTGCCGCTGGCGGCGGCGTGGGCATCAAATGAGGCTCGGGTCCCGGCCGCTCCAGAGCATAAAGGGAGGGAGGTAAGGAGAGGAGAAGCAAGAGAGGGAGGCAAGGAAGGCAGGGAAGAGCAGTAGGAGAAAGCTCGGGAGCCGATCTGTTCTTCCGGCAGCTTCTGCTCTTCTGGCGCTGCCTCTACCGTCCTCCTTTCTTTGTTCAAAACTGTCCAAACGCCGCCGGAGCAGAGTCAATCCCCTCCTGCCGGCCTCGCTGAACAATCGAGTATTTTTCGGGCAACCAAGCTGGCCGTTCTCCTGCTCCAGCGCTTGGGAAGCAGTCGGAAAGTGCCCGAACAAGCGCGCTCAATCTGATCAAACAGACCACCTTTCCGTCCACTCTAACGCGGCTATATAGGAGAGTTTCCCCGCAGCTTCCGGGCCTGTGATCTGACTTTCTTGCAGTTATGGGGCGCAGTTTGGGAAACAATATGATTCTAGCACTTTTTGGTTGTATTAAAATCGTTGCGATTATAATTATTTTTATATTTAGTATGAATTTAATACTCGGGCCTTTGAAGGGAAAAAGAAACAGTTATGGTGGGAATGTTGAGGCCATTCGGTGCCTTTTCCCCCCCTCTCCCATTTCGCAGGAAATGCCCTCCTTTTTTAGGTGGAGAGTTGCAAACGACCATGACAATTTACTCCACTGAATTGTGAATATTGTCAGTCCATCCCTTCCTTGTACCGCCCCCGTAATTTATAAAAATCAGTTTAACTTTTGGCAATTGCTTTGTTTCTTAATTCTAAAACGGCGCTTGGTTTGAACTGTCCCGGGCTGTTTGGAGAAACGTGAAGAGTTTGATTTCGGCCAGAAAAACTTACGTTTCAGGCCGCGGCCATGGGACTACTTGATTCCTCGCTGGCAGCCTCTTCCGGGGGTTCCTTCTCTTGAATTTGGCGACTACTACGGGCATTTGGGTCGCCATCCAAATATCAAGGGGTCTTTGTTCTAAAAATAAATGGGCCGATTGCAGGGCACCGCGCAAACCTGCTTCAGTTTCCCTGGCTGTTGACTGCGATGCGAAAGTTATGTCTATCCCGAGAGGCTTGGGAGCTTGAATTTAAAACTGAACCCAGTAACTGGATTGTTGACCCAATTTAAAGAGGGCTCATAGTTAAAAGTCTTCAACAACCACCCTTTCTCTCAACAGCTTCCTTTTCCAGCCAAAGATTTATTCTCGTTTGTACTGATGTTTATTGTAACAAAATCAAAATAAGGGGGCTATTTTTATTTCTGATGAAATAAGTAGGCAAGAGTAAACAGGGGAGGGAGGCGAAGTAGCAAACGGAAAAACAGTAGTTTGGCACTTACTGGAGGAATGGTGATTCGTCTGAAGAAAAGATATTTAATAAGAGAAGTTTAGACACTGTTAGAAGAAACACATTCACAAATCCAGAAAAATAAGAAATAGTGAATGGGCAACCAGTCCAAACAACGTTCTTAGGAAGTCTGGGAACCTCTTGGTACTGTAGATGGCAAGTGAAAATGATGAATTAAACAGCCTCTCTGCCCACAAATTGAGGTGTATTATAGGCTGCACTGTATCAAAAGTGGAAGGGGAAGGCAAAATGACAAACTAAGCCATGTGGGAAGATATAGCACCTGTGAGAATAGTATGAAACCCAGTGGCTGCCTCGATTTTCCTTCTAGAAAGCTTCTGGAAGACCTGCTTTAGCTGCCTGGAAGGCTTTGAACAGCTCAGGGCTCATAGGGTTGAGAATTTTTACTCCTTCAATCACCAGGACCACCAGACCAAACTTGGCTCCAATTCTTCACTTGGACTTAGAGTAGGAGGAAAAGATCTACGGCCTGCAAGAGTAGCCAGGGAATCCTGCTTTTGAGCACAACTAAATAAAAAAAAAGAGTCTGGATGCAGGAAGTGAATAAGGCAAATGGCTATATTTACACAAGATTCTGAATTTAGTTGGGGCTGAAGGAACTGGATTTCCTGCTACCCTTATGGCCCTATGGATCATCTGAGGGTCTGGCTAAAGAAGGGGTTTGAATGTATTGTGTGTCCTCTGTACACTCCCAAATTTTAGGATCTTCTGAAGGCACCAAAGGCTTTGGAGAGTTGTTGTGTCAAGATATTATCATCACAGTCCTGATAGGTGGAGGCTGAAGTGGGGAGGACCTCCTTCTCTTCGTGCAAATTGGAAGTTTCTGAAATCCTTGCATAGGTAGCCAGCCTTCTTCCTCCCATCTGTAGATTTCATTTTTCGATTAATTGTTCTTTCCATCCTCACTCTCAGGAAGACTGTAACATTTCATGCAGCTAGCATGCGAATTCTTTAACCCTGAAAGGTGCATTCTAGCTGTAACCACCCAAGGGACCAAACTCGTTTCATATGTATTAAAAAATTTGGAATGGGCAGCTGGGCAAGGTTGGAAGAAGCACTTTTCCTGACCGACCACAGCTTTAACTAGGGGCAAAATACCAACTCATACCTTTTTTCTGACTTCGGGCTAGAGAACCTTCTTCATCCCTTTCCCTCCTTTCCTCAAAGTTGTACTTCAATTCCTTCATTAATAGCCTATAAATCAGTGGTAGCAGAAACTCTGTGCAGTTTAGAATTATGTCTTTAATTCTCAGCAAATTAATCAGAGCAGATTTTCTAAGATCCATATGTTAGCAAATAGCAGCAACATTCTTTCTATCAAGTAGATTTACTATTTGCCTTGGAATAAACTCCCTAGAATCCAGTTGTCCTCTAAATGCACAGCAGAAACTGATCTACAAGGGTTTCCAGTTAAGAAAAGGGAACCTTCAGTTGCCCTTGATTTCAAAGTAAATTCCCATGGGGAAAAGGAGCCTGAGTGGCGTAGCAGGCTAATGCCTCCTATTAAGGCAGTATTTAACATCCAGCTGCCTGCAATTACTGCGAGTTCTAATCTCACCAGGCTCAAGGTTGACTCAGCCTTCCATCCTTTCTAAGGTGGGTAAAATGAGGACCCGGTTTGTGGGGGCAATAAGCTGACTTTGTATAAATATACAAAAGTATGAAGGCTATTGCTTAATGCATTGTAAGCCGCCCTGAGTCTCCGGAGAAGGGCGACATATATATATATATATATATATATATATATATATATATATATATATACACACACACACACACACACATACACATACAATTTTTAAAAAAGTAAAATAAATAATTTCAAAATAATACAAGAATCACATGGCACTTTTCTTTGTTATACTTCCTTCCCATATCCTGAAAAGGCAACAATAGGAGGCATCTTTAAGATGCACAATTCTTTAAGCCCTGAGGAGAGCAACTAAGGGTGCAAAGCAGCAGGTTTCCTCCAGTATAAGGCCCCTTTTCATTTCTGCCTCAAAATATGCTGGCCCTTTTCATATGGTGCTTTCGGATCCTTGATTCTGGGATCTGGAGCTTAGTTGGGCAAGACTGGCCTTGCTGTGAGTCGCAGGAAAGCACACAGTACCAGATGCCAGGAATAAAGTCCCCTCAAAGCCAGACTTCGGAGGGGGTGGTGCATGGGAGATTTGGGGAGTGTCTGGAACTGAAAAAGAGCCTTAGAAACCACTATGTAGGCATTATCTCTGAAATGATGATCTTTCCCCCACTAGAGTTTTTGAGTGTCCAAGAGCAACCCAATGGAGCTGGGTCTTACTAAACTGGAGGAGGGCAGAGGGCATTCCTAGCACATCTAAAACATGGAATGAGCCTAAATTCTACCAGGACTAAGGTAGAATTAGCAAGGCTGGCCAATTCTAAGCAAGGCTGGCCAACTCAGAGTTCTTGAGAATTTTGTGTTCTTCCATCCCCCACCCCCCAAAAGGAGGTCGCTACACATTGTGTTCCATTCCTCCTTTCTTTAGCTGCACCTACCTGAGGGAAAAACAGGGCGTGGCAGCCCTCTTTTCATCTCCCCATAACCATATTTGCACCAGTGAGGCAGATTTAAGTTTCCCTTCATTGCACAAGGGTAAAAACTGAGCTTCTCCCAGATTCTAGCATCAAATATTAGAGCTGCAAAGCTGCAAACTGTGTTGTCCTGAGGTCAGAGGTCTGCAGAGCCTGGAACTAGGGCCCACCATCAGGAAGAGCGCTACTTGCCAACAAAATTGACAATTGCTTCAATGAAAATAGCCCCTCCAGCTTTGGCTGGAGAGATTCATCCTGCCTATAAAAGGGAAAGGAGGGAAAAGACCAAGGGGAACCCACAAGCTCCCAGGCCATCAAAATCCCTGTGGAAGTGGGGTTTCCTTATGGACAAGACAGGAAAATTGGGGTGGAACGGCCACTCACCTTTCTTTGAGGAAAGTGTTTCTGGAAGCCGATGGTCCCAAGATGAAGGCCAAGGCCAAGGCTGCCGCATGTAGGGTCAGGAAAGCAGCAAAGACCGTCTAACGTTTCCCCCAGATCTTTGCTCTGGGGGCATATTCAACCCTTGGCTCAGTTCAAGTGATCTAGTTGATCGTCTCCGAAAGTAACCACCCCAAAAGCAGACTAACTTTGAACCACCTGGACAACCTTCATCTGCTCCTTGGAGACAGAGATGTTGCCCTATTGGATGGGCAGAATGCCCACTCTGGGATTGGCAATGCCAAAGGTTTCTATGATACCTCTCTGAGGTCATGGCAGGAAGAGGAGAGGGAACGGGCAGAAAAATTCCCCCAAAAGAACTGCTGCTCCCAACTAGCAAGGAGAGCTCATGCTTTAATTGTCTGCTCAACTAATGGGCAGGGAGAGGCAGGGGCCAATAATTATGCATTGATAACCATGGGTACTTCTGCCCCTCCGTTTCTTGGCAGAAGGAGAGCATCAGTCAGTTCCTGAGAATTCGGTAGCATCGTTTGTCTTGCAGGTCAATTGAAACATGCAAGCAAATAGACCGACAATTAAACAGAAAACAAACATCATTGCAGGAATGGCTGGATGAGGCCTTGTAGGGTGGCTGTGTGCTAGAGAACCCTTTTATGCTTTTTGCACTGCCAGGGATAGAGAAAAAAAGTGCACAGTGGAAGGCGATGAGTTTCTCTGCCTCTTGACCTGGCCGATTATTCTCAGAGTCAAAGAAAAGGACATCAAAAGGGATACACTATACGAACTGTAACAGTAACAGTAACAGAGTTGGAAGGGACCTTGGGGTTACCTAGTCCAACCCCTTGCTCACACAGGAGACCTGTACTGATTCATCAACTGACAAGCGAACACTTTCTGGCAGGAATGGTCAATGCGGCCTTTTGCCCTGGTTTAATCCCACCCTATCAAAAGCAAGAGTCTGTGAGCACTTGCAGAGCGGTCTTCTAAACCCATTTCAGGATCAGTTCACAAAGTTGAGGATTGTGATTTTCAGAGCCCATAAAGGGAGGCTAAGCTAATGAAGCATCGGGTCATTTTAAATAAGAGCGATTTAGGCAGACCTTTTCCAACTCTTGTTCGTCGGACTCCTCCTTGACAGACGCGGGATTCTCCTTCCCTGTATAATACTTCTTTAAGTTGGCTTGATTTAAAACAAAAACAAAAACGAGTTCGCTCAACAGAATAGCTGGATTCTAACGGCAAGAGGAGGTGAAATAATGGTGTAAAAGCTGTACTTTGATTCACGCAACCAGTGAGCAATTCGGCTTAACCCCAGGCAGGAAGTTCGACCGAACCCTAAGAGAAGAGATTTCGAGTCAGCCTTCGGGTTTTATTTCTTATATCCTGCAAAACCTTTTAATCGGACCAGTTCGGAATTTCTTAATGCCTGTCGCTTTCTCTGCCTGCGCTTTGTTTCTACTTCATCCTGGGCACTGAACAAACAAACAATAAACAAACAAACAAATAGGCCACCCGATTCCAGTGCGTTGACTTTTTCCTGGAGACTTCTGCGGAGCAGGCAGCAACCGCGCTCGCTTAGCCGCTGCGTTCGGCTACGGCTAAATTAGGGTTGGGTCGGTGTGTCGACAAGCTTATGGGTCACTGAGTGGTATAGGCCCCCAAAAAAAAGAAAAGAAAAGAAAAAAAATAATTCTGAAAATGTTCCACTAATTCCGGGGTGTTATTGGCAACTGTTAAATCATCTTCTCCGCAGGAACGCCCAGGGTGCTCGGGTAGGCTTTCCGCAGCCACCTCGCCACACCGTTGGGATAAAGAAGGCCCGAAAGCGCCCTGAGACCCTTTTCCAGAGCTTCAGGCCGGCCGTTTATTTCGGTCGCCCTTCAGCTCTGCGTAAATCCGGCCAGCACAAGAGAGATTTCAAGCATCTGCCTTAAAGCTCTCCGCACCAAAGCCCTGAGCTCGGTTGCATCAGGCCACAAAGAAACGGTTCCCCACTTGTGACCTTCGGGAACTGCTCTGGAAATGGGGGCACCAATTTCACCGCTAGACATTTGACCCAGCAGAAATTATTTTTGCTTTAATGCGCGGTCGCAGAGGATGCGGTGTGCTTGAGCCGAAGGGCGCCTGGAAAAGTCAAAAGTACCGCTTCCGAACCTCGGCCTCTTCTTTGCAATATTTTAAGAATCGAGTCTTGGGCGCTTTGATGTCTGCCAGGACAGAACTCCTGCCCGTGGTGAGAGTGGGGAACCCGGTGGCTTTGCTACTCAGCTTCAAAGGTAGTGCCGACGGATCTTGCCGAAGGAAGAGCGGCTTAGCCTGCAGAAAGGAAAGAGAACAGCTCTGGGCCCAGCCAAGCGGACCTGCTCCTTCGCAATTTTCTGCGCGAGGGTGATGGTCAGCTGCTGGTTAAGCTCCCTTTGCCTTGTTAGGAGACAGGCACGTGGCCAGAGCCGATTAAATTTCCAACACGGTCCTTTCTTTGTCAGCATCGTGGATGCAAAAACCCTCCAAATATTAGGGCACACAGTGGGAAATGCGCCTTTTAAGAAACGAACAATTGCGTTTTGCACTTTCCCCCTCGTCCCTCCACTGCCTCAAGTTGTTGCCCTCCTGGAAAACACTCTTCGCTTAGTATTTTCAGTACGTGGGCTCATCGATTTAGGCTGCTCGCCTTTTGAAATCTGTTTCAGGAAGAGTTGGATCAAACCCGAAGCTTAAGAGAAGCGATTATTAAAATAAAGACTGAGAAGCAGCTGGCCGTTTCCTCCAAACCAAGAGGTAACCATCAGGCCCGAAGATCCTGAAAAGGATCCCAGGGCTCTCTTCCCATCCGCATCTAACAGCCTCGGAAAATAGAAAGATGCCAGGCGCCTTAGCTGAAAGATGTTCCCTTTCCTCCTTGTCCCATCTCGACAGCTGATAGCCCAGTTAGGCGGCCTTTCCCGCCAGATCTATGGCCTGGCTGGTCCACAAAGGGGATCGTTTCTTTCCCCAGAATCCGGCGGTGGTTGTCCTCCTGATCTTCCTGGAGCTTTAGGACTGTCTGTTGCTAGGTGGTGCTCCCAAGGTTGGCATCAAAGCAGTAGGGGGAAGAAACCTTTATGAAGGGCGACTTGAACTACATCATGGAGACTAGGAAACTCAGTTGCGCTTGTCACCTTTTTTGTATGTTTCTGAGAGCCGCTAGATTATTGCAGCTCCCGCAATAATCGGGGAATAATCCTAGCTCTCTATTGTGCAGGAGTGAAAGGGAATGACTTTTTCACAGCATCTTCCATGAAAGAAACAATGCTATTAGGCCAATAGCCAATCCAGCTCTTGAGAGGTTTGCAGTTTCAGGCCGCTAGAAGTTACTGCTATGCACAATGCAATGTTATGCGCGTCAACTCAGAAATAATGTCTTCACTGATTGATGGAGAAGGTGATTAATTATAGGAAGGCATAGCCGCTGGTTTCAGTCCTACATCTGATCGATGGTGCTGAAAGGCTTCAATGGAAACTGACTTAAGAATCTTTACTGAATTTTCAAAGACGGGGTAAAATAGGGACCCGCTTCTCCAAACCCCATCAATCAACTGGGCTTGTTCTGCCCCAGTAGTCAGATATTCCGGGGGCAGTGACGCAGTCATAGAACTTCACTCTTGCCACAGAACTACGACCACGGCGGGGTGGACCCAAAGCAAGTGTGGAGGCTCAGCGGAGACTAGGGCAAAATCCGAGGGCAAAGACTGAGGTTCAAATCCTCGTGCTAAATTATCTTAAATTATCTCTCATAAGGTTGTTGCAGGGAGATCCTGAAGACAGGCTTCACCAGACTACGAATAATTACTTCCAGTAATTATTGTATTCTTGCCAGTGGCGACGTCTCTTTTCCCTTACAGGAAAGCAGCTTGCCGGACTAGGGCACCTCTCTGCGCATGGCGGGGCGTGTTTCAAAGTTAGGATGGTGCTAGAAACGCCGTCCTCGCTCCTCGCCCCTCTCGCCAGTCAAGGCAGAGGATGTCTGCCCCGCGCGCCGCCCCTTCCCCCGGGACACCCGGCGCTTTCCTGGCATTGGATTTCGCCCGTCAAGGCCAATTTGCACCTCCGGCTTCTCCGGCGCGCCTTGACATCCATAATGAGGCCAATCATTCCGGTTATTTTCGCGGCAGCCCAGACGTGTTCCAATTGTTGTGACAGCTCGCGTTTCAGGCCCGCTAATGATGGACAATTACCGGCTCTAATTCGCCGCCGCCGCTGTCGCCGCCGATGAACACCGAAAGCGGGGCGCCAGGAAGAAGGCGCTGATTCGGGGTGCCTTTGGCTCCCAAACCGAACCCCCTCCGTGTGAGGCCCCTTTTCCCCCCAGGAAACCTCCGGAAAAGCGGGGGCTTTCCCCAGGGGATAGCCGCGTTCACACAACTGGCTCAGGCCGGTGACAAAATTTTCCCGCCAAGGCCGCGCCCGCAGCGTCCTCCGTTGACCGGCCCGGCGGGTGGCGTGAATCTCCAGGTGGACTTCTCAGGTGTCCGTGAATGCCCAGCCGCGGAGACCCGGAGCATCTCTGTCAGCCGTTGGGGTGTCGCGAGGAGGAGTGAGAGTCTCGTCTCTTCTTCCCTCCGTTACTTTTTCTCTCCGGGGAGGAAAGCCAGGGAAACTCCCTGAGCCAAGCCGATACTTGAAAAGCGAAAGGGGGCGGCGGCCTTTGCCAAGCCGGCGTGAAGCAGCAGGCGAGGCCGCCGCCCAGTCCTGAAGGTTGGGTATGGTCTGGGACTGCATTAGTCTGGCTTCAGCAAGGCCTGCCGCGGTCGGAAAGGGACGGCTGCAATAGCTTCGGTTCAGTGGTGAAATCCATTTTTTTTACTACCGGTTTTGTGGGCGTGGCTTTATGGGCGTGGCAGGGGAAGGATACTGCAGAATCTCCATTCCCACCCCACTCTGGGGCCAGCCAGAGGTGGTATTTGCCGGTTCTCCAAACTGCTCAAAATTTCTGCTACCGGTTCTCCAGAACCTATCAGAACCTGCTGGATTTCACCCCTGCTTCGGTTGCCACTGGGTGATCAGGCCGCCTCCGCATGCCCTCAGCGGCTTTGGGCAAGTGCGAATACCACCTCACCAGACTAGGGAAGAAGCAGCCGAGGGGAAGGCTGAGCAGCGGGAACGCCTGCTTGCCCCGTGAGTAACCCGTCCTGCCCGGCGAGCCCTGAAGACGGTCCTTGCATGAGGAATCGCTGCTCCTGCGAGCTGTTCGCCCCTCTAGCCCCGAGTTTCTCCAAAAAAAATCGCCTAGTTCGGGGAAGCCAATGGTTAAGGGGTCCCCTAGATCCCTTGGCAGAAAGCGAGCGAGAAGGGGGACGCAGCGGGTTTGTGGGCTGCTGCGAGATGGAACTCGGTGTGACAGACAGGGGAAGGAACGATCCCTGAAGCCTCCCCAAGGAGTGCTGCCCACCCCCGGCTCGGTCGGGCCGATTCCGAAAAATGAGCAAGGAGGGCCGAAGCCTCCGTTGCCGATGTATATCCTCTCGCTTGAGCCCCGGGGCAGGAGCGGGGCAGCCCTCCCACTCTTCTAGTTCATCCAGGCCCCCGGAGATCCTGGCCCCCGTGGAAAACAGCTTGCAGGACTGGCGGGCCATTCCGAGCTGGAAGCGGAGTGACACGTTGCTTAAAGTCCGCGGCTTCCAGACCCGCTGCGGGCCATTCCTTCCCTTCGCCTCTGAGGTAGGCTCGGACAGGAGAGAGGAACTCTCCTGCTTTGCGCTGGTGCCCTTTGCGCGCTGCTGGTATGAAGAGGAGATCGCGGGGTTCAGCTTTGAGGCCAGCGGAGCACTGAACTTTTTGGGCCATTAACTAACAAGATGCCCAATCGGGGCAGAGATCAGACAAGCTCTCGTTGTGGGGATGCCAATGCTATCAGTCGATTGTCACAAAGATTCTGGAAGAAGCTTCTTGGATGAGAAGCTAAGCGTCTTCAAGGGAAAACAAAGCATAGTTCCCTTTTGAAAAAAGCACCTTTCGGACAATCATGATGTGGATGACTGAGAATCTCCATAGAAAACTATCAATTGATTGAAGCTGCTGCAGGAACTCAGCCCACCGATCTTTGTATCCTCCATTATCAGACCTCTCTACGACGTCTACGCACTGGTCGAACTGCCTTCCCCCTCTTCAGAACAGAGCCTGCATAACTCTCTATGCAGAAGAGAGTCAGCTAAGCGCAATGGGTCCGAGTCCCAAATCACTGCAGTCACATCAGAGTAGCATTTGCGTCCTGACTCGCGAAAGAAGGAGCAGCTCGGCCCCGACCTGGGTCCGGGAAGGAGGAGGATGAAGTGCCTCGCTCGGCCTTGGCTGGTTTCTTCCCGACAAACGCGGCCGGGATGGTTATGATCACCCTAAACTTGATTTTAAAAAGGAAGGAAGAAATAACTGGGCAAAGAAATCAAGAAAGCCTCTATCCCACTGCAGCTAGGTGTTTTTTGCTCGATCATCCCCTGGAGGAAAAGAGCCTGTGCGGGGGAGAGAAGGCTGATCTTAATAACGCAGGGTCTATTTTGCCGTCTGGTCCTAGCGGACGAGGGGAAGCGAGCCTCACCTTTTTCCTTTCCTTGAGCGCAACTTTTGAGTTCCCTCCCCAAAACGCAGCTCCTCTTCTGGGTCCAAAGGCAAAAGTGCTCGAAAAACGCTCCAGTAATAGTTACAATGTATGAGCTCAGTTCCCGCGGACTTGGCAGTGACATGCTCACCACTCGCTTCCTCCACTTGTTGAAAGAGTTCATTTTCTGGATCAGTACATTGCACCGATCAGAGGCGTTAAATTCACATGGTACATTAATTACCGCAAGACCTAACTCAGAAAAATGAACTCTCTTAAGTAAGCGGGGTAAACGAGTGGTGAGCATGCCACTGGCAAGTTGCACTGAGGCAGGGGGCAGCCGCTGCGCCTGCACCCTCCTCGCGAGCCGCTCGGCCCTTCCTTTTGCCGGCGCCGTCTCAGCCTCGCCTCGCCAAGCACCTGCAAGCTCCCAAAGGCAGCCCCACGTCGCCCTGTGCAATGAAGGCTGGAGGAGAGGCTCGGGGCCGAGCATCTCCTCTCCAGCCGCCTCCATCGCTGCCGCTGCCTCCCTTCCAGGGAAGCCCAGCTGTTTTCCGGGAAGCGCGGGGCCGAGGCTGGAGCTGCACGAGGTCGACCAGTGAGCAGTTTCTCCCTTCGCCGGGCAGTGAGCAAGGCTCTTGCTGTAAATGCCGGCTGCAAGAAACCATAACTGCCACCGCCAGTTGCCAATCCTGGTCGCCTTCTGCGCGACAACGGCAGGACCATGCAGCCCAGGCAGCCTCACTCTTCCTTGGGCAGTAGCTATGCTCGGGACGGGCTGCTTGGAGGAGCCCACGGAGTATCTTTCGGCGCGCGCCTGGCAAGTCAATCCGGAATGTTTCTCTAAGGGGCTCCTGGTATTTTCCCCGACTATCAAGTTCTTGCTTTTCAGGGCCCGGCTGAGATAAGCCATTAGTCGCCTCGCACTAAGATAAAACATGACTTTTTTGGCTAGGCCCTCGGATTATCAGTAAACTTTGGTTAATGATAGCTCAGAGCGATGTACTCAGTTTATATATTAGTTGTATATACTACTACACTGTATTAAATAAACCATGGCTTAATGTGTTGCATGAGCCTGACTGGATTTAGGTATACTAAAACATGCTTTGCTTAGCAGTGGTTTATGTTATGTCACATGTTGAGTGAACCAGATATAAAAAGATCATTGAGATAAAAATATTTACCTGGAAGTAGATCACATCTCAAGGCAGTGAATTGCAGATACTCTGGTGGGAATGAAGATGAAGAATCTCTCCACAGAAAAACAGGTGCTGATTGCAGAACAGGTAAGGGCAAAATGATGGGTAGATTGGCAGGCTAGACTGCTGTTGATCCTACCTCAAAAATGAGGATGCCCAGAAGTCTGATACCTTTCTGAGATCTCTTTTTCTATCTTTTTCTATCCTATTAGAAAAATAGGATATCTTACCTTTATGTTACTTAGTAGCAATAATATTTATGTCGCTTGAATACTGCAAGTAGTTTGGGAATGCTGAGGGTTTACTGCAAGGTTTCTGAGGCTGGAGATGCCTCTGCAACTTCCTGTCCCTTTGGTGGACTCTCTTCTGGGATGGTGATTCCTGCTGTACCTTGAAAGGCCATATACAAAAATAGTCTTGGAAGAGGGGGGTGGGTGAGTGGAGAGGGCATTGATTTGTTTTTCAATTGAACTGTACAATTTATATGTTATATTGAAGGTGGAAAGAATTATGAAGTGATGTACAGTACCATGCAAAAATGTTAGGCAGTTGTTCAAAAATGCTATAGATTAAGAATGCTTTCAGAAATAAAAATGTTAATAGTTTATTTTTATCAATTAACAAACTCTAAAGCAAATAAGATAAATTCAAATCAAATCAATATTTGGTGTGACCACCCTTCACCTTCAAAACAGCATCAATTCTTACACTTGCACAAAGTCAGGGATTTTGTAGGATTAAAGTCAGGTGTATGGTTAACGATTATACAAGGAAGGGGCTAATGATAATCAATTTCATCTGTAGGTTGAAACATAGTCAACTGAAACAGAAACAGCTGTGTAGGGGGCTTAAAACTGAGTGAGGGACAGCCAAACGTTGTTCTAAAGTGAGATTGTGGAAAATAGTTTTATGTCACAGGTCATACACTATGACCAAACAGCACAGGAACAAAACAAAGGTAGTTATACTGCATCAGCAAGGCAAAGATTTCATTTTCTTTACTACTGGTTCTGTGGGTGTGGCTTGGTGGGCGTGGCAGGGGAAGGATATGCAAAATTTCCATTCTCATCCCACTCTGGGGCCAGCCAGGGGTGGTATTTGCCGGTTCTCCAAACTGCTCAAAATTTCTGCTACTAGTTCTCCAGAACCTGTCAGAACCCGCTGGATTTCACCCCTGGGCCATACCTCCGATGTGGAAACAAGATTAAGTGACTCAGCTATGCACAAAAACATTGGGGTGCAGAAAAATGGTAGCAGGTGCTCTGGACTGATGAGTCAAAATTTGAAATATTTGGCTTTAGCAGGAGGAAGTTTGTTTGCCAAGTTTGGGGCTGCATTTGTACAAAAGGAGCTGGAGATTTGGTTAGGATCAATGGTGTCCTCAATGCTGAGAAATACAGGCAGATACTTATCCATCATGCCATACTCTCAGTGTAATAAGAATTCATGAGTTGGAATAGGCATAAAAACAAGGTCAGCCAATGGGGGCTATTTGGTGATTCAGACAGCTAGGAGCCTGGGCGTGGCATAGCTCAACTGTTCTGTATATAGGAGAAGTCTTGTCTCTGCTGTCCTCGGCCTGTGTTTGTACCTACTTACAATCTCTTCTCTCTACCACATTGAAAAAACCCCAGCATTGGTACTGTATATTTGCCTTGTGTGTGTGTGTGTGTGTGTGTGTGTGTGTTTATCGTTTATCGTTTATCGTTTATTTGATTTATATACCACCCTTCTCCCCGAGGGGACTCAGGGCGGTGAACAGGCAGAGATAAAAAACATAAATACAAAATTTAAAAACGAATTAAAACCAAATTAAACAATTGCCCAACAATTCAAACCCATTTTTTAAAAAAATATATAAATCCCAGATCTAAAAATTTGGATTATACAATTTAAAATTTTCTTATAAAAAGGGGAGATACTATGCCAGGCCCGCTTGATGGAATAAAAAAGTTTTTAACTCACGGCGGAAAGCACGAAGGTCCGGGATCCGCCGAATCTCTGGGGGGAGATCGTTCCAGATAGTGGGTGCTCCCACAGAGAAGGCTCTCCCCCTGGGGACTGCCAGTCGACATTGTTTGGCCGACAGCACCCGGAGGAGTCCTTCTCTATGGGAGCGTACCGGTCGGTGGGAGGCTATTGGAGGTAGTAGGCGGTCCCGTAAGTACCCGGGTCCTAAGCCATGGAGCGCTTTAAAGGTGGTAACCAACACCCGGAAGCGCACCCGGAAGACCACCGGGAGCCAGTGCAGCTCGCGCAAGAGCGGTGTCACATGAGAGCGCCACGTCGCTCCCATCACCACCCGCGCGGCTGCACTCTGCGCCAGCTGGAGCCTCTGGGTGCTCCTCAAGGGGAGCCCCATGTAGAGAGCATTACAGTAGTCCAGGCGGGAGGTGACAAGGGCATGAGTGACCGTGAGTAAGGAGTCCCAATCCAGAAAGGAGCGCAACTGGCGGATCAGGCGAACCTGATGAAAAATCCTCCCGGACACGGCCATCAGATGGTCTTCTAAGGACAGCCGTGAATCCAGGAGGACGCCTAAATTGCGCACCCTCTCTGTGGGGGCCAATGATTCGCCCCCAATAGTCAGCGATGGTACCAGCTGACTATATCGGGACGTCAGTAACCACAGCCACTCAGTCTTGGATGGATTGAGTCTGAGCCTGTTCTTCCCCATCCAGATCCGCACGGCCTCCAGGCACCGGGACATCACTTCAAGGGCATCGTTGGGGTGGTCTGGGGTGGAGATGTACAGCTGGGTGTCGTCAGTGTACTGATGATATCTCACCCCAAAACCACGAATGATCTCACCCAGTGGCTTCACATAAATGTTGAACAGAAGGGGCGAGAGAACCGATCCCTGTGGTACCCCACATATAAGGGGCCTCGGGGTCGATCTCTGCCCCCCTGCCAACACAGACTGCGACCGGTCAGAGAGAAAGGAGGAGAACCATCGCAACACGGTGCCCCTCACTCCCAACTCTTCCAGCCGGTGCAGCATGATACCATGGTCGATGGTATCAAAAGCCGCTGAGAGGTCTAATAGGACCAGGACAGAGGAGCACCCCCTGTCCCGAGCCCTCCAGAGATCATCAACCAACGCGACCAATGCCGTTTCCGTGCTGTACCCGGGTCTGAAGCCCAACTGGAACGGATCCAGATACGTTGTTTCCTCCAGGTGCTGGGAGAACTGTTGCGCAACCACACTCTCAACAACCTTCGCCAAAAAGCGAAGGTTGGAGACCGGACGATAATTTACCAACATTGCCGGGTCCAGGGAAGGCTTCCTAAGGAGAGGCCTCACCACCGCCTCTTTCAAGGCGGCGGGAAAATCACCCTCTCCCAACGAAGCATTTATAATCTCCTGGAGCCAGCCTCGCGACACCTCCCGGGAAGCCAGTACTAACCAGGAGGGACACGGGTCCAATAAACAAGTGGTCGCGTTCAGTCTACCCAGAATCCTGTCCACGTCCTCAAGGGTCACAGGATCAAACTCAATCCAGGTAATGGTCTCAAGACTTGCCTCGTCCCCTCCCCCTGGAACCACCCAGTCGGAGTCCAGATCTTCCCGAATCTGAGTGATTTTATCACACAGATATTGAACAAAGTCCTCAGCTCTTCCCTCCAAGGGGTCCTCCCGCGCTTCCTGTTGGAGCAGGGAGCGGGTCACCCTAAAGAGGGTGGTTGGGCGGTTATCTGATGATGCAATAAGAGCAGCAAAATAGTGACATTTTGCTGCTTTTATCGCCACTAAGTAAGTCCTAATATGGGCTCTCACTAGTGTTCGGTCGGATTCACAGCGACTGGCCCTCCAACTACTCTCTAGGCGTCTTTTCCGGCACTTCAACTCTCTCAGCTCCTCGGAGAACCAAGGGGCCAGTTTAGATCAGCGCCGGATCAGAGGCCGCAAAGGCACAACCCGATCGAGAGCTCCAGCGGCCGCCCTATCCCAGGCGGCCACTAGGTCTCCAGTCGAGGCGTGTGCCAGCGCCTCAGGAACTGGCCCAAGCTCCATCTGGAACCTATCAGGTTCCATCAGGCTCCTGGGGCGGAACCATCTTATCGGCTCCGCCTCCCGGCGGCGGGGTGCAGCGGTTTGAAAGTCAAGACAGAGGAGAGAGTGATCAGACCATGACAAGGGCTTGATGACTAAGTCCCCTATTTCAAGATCACTCTGCCATTGTCCAGAGACGAAAACCAAATCCAGCGTGTTTCCCCCCGTGTGGGTAGGGCCATGAATTAGTTGGGTCAGGCCTATGGCTGTCATGGAAGCCATAAACTCCCGAGCCACCTCCGACGTCTCACCCACAGATGGCAAATTGAAATCCCCCATGACAATAAGTCTGGGGGTATCAATCGCCACCGTGGCGATAACATCGAGGAGCTCGGGCAGGGCTGTTGCCACGTGGCAGGGAGCCAGGTACGTGATCAGCAAGCCCGACTGAACCCCATGACTCCACTTCACAAGGAGGGACTCACAGCCGGTCGTCTGAGGAACAGTGGCCTCCTTCGGTCTCAGACCTTCATTTATAATAACCGCTACTCCCCCGCCCCTGCCCTGTACCCTTGGCCGATGAAATGCAAGGAAACCTGGTGGGCACATTTCAATGAGGGGAACCCCCCCCTCCTGGCCCAACCAGGTCTCCGTAATACCTGCCAGGTCCGCTCCCCCCTCCGAGATAAGATCACAGATGAGGGGGGCTTTATTTACTACAGACCTGGCATTGCACAGCATCAGCCGAAGGGTCGGGCCCTGAGGGTCTGTGCAACCTGGGGAACGGGAGGAGCCTTGGGGGCCGGAGCGCACTACTGTTTGCAAACAACAGGTGCGCGCTCCCCAAACACGATATGACCCCCTGCTCCCGCCGTATCTACCCCTCCCACTTACGGTAGTGATGTTATAAATACTATCCGGACAGACCCTACCTCCCCCCTCGACCCCGGGGCCCCCGCCTCTCACACCAAGTTTCTCTGACAAGCCCGTCCCTCCCCTTTGTGGGCTAACCCCCATACCCACTGCCCGCAATCCAAACAAACCCTCCCCCTCCCTGAAACCCCTTAAAAAATTTTTAAAAAATTTTTGTAAACAACCCCTTAATCCCGTAGTTTTCGCATGCCACCTCTCAGGGTCCCAAGACCCGTCATTGAGGTGGGCCCTTGATAATATAGAGGGCCATCTCTGCGAGAGGGGGGAGTCTCGCAGCGCAAGTAGGTCATGTACAGGATACATTTCTGATGCACCATGAGAATAAAGGGTAGGGACGGAGCTTAAAAACCGGGTCTCACAACGATGTCAGAGGGGCAAAGGCTGTTGGTCTATTAATCGGCCAATACAGTTTCAGGGGAGAGATAAAAATTGTCTCTGGCAAAGTCCAATGGAGGGGGAAAAAGAAGAGGAAAGAGAAGGGGTGGGGAACAGAAAAATGAGTCCTACAATTTAAGCAGCTGGTAAGCCCATCTTGTAGAACAAGTGCAGTGCAGAGCCCGGGAGAGGGGGGAGAGCCTCATTTAAATATCTTGCGAGGCCTCCGGGTCTTCTGTAGCTGTCCCGTATCAACCCCCATTCAGTCTCCTCTCGCTCTTCCCCCTCGTTGCCGCCAGGATGTCCATATTTATAGGCGGCCGACAAGCCAGCATTCCCCCTACAACCAATCCAAGCCTGTTTAATGCACCCTAGAGCGGGCAAGCTGAGGCCGACATATTGGGGGCGGGAAGGTCTTCAAGTCCTCGCCCCTCGCCCCTTGCTCGGCATCCCCCCAGGCTCCTCAGGCGCTGATGTTCCAGGCTCCCTCGGGCTTATCTGACTCCTCCGGCTCCTCTGGCGCTTCCAGCCTCGCCGCATCTTGCCAAACGCCGGCCCCGATACCGCCATCCAGGCCGATGTAATTCCCGGCCTTCCATGGCTCCACAGACCCAGCGCAAGCTCCGACGCAGTCCTGACCCTCTGCAACCTTCCACAGCCGGGCACTGATGATTTAAACGCCCTCAAGCCCGTCTGGCTCCTCCGGTGCTTCCAGCCTCGCCGCATCTCGCCAAACGCCGGCCCCAACTTTGCCATCCAGGCCGATACAACTCCTGGCCCTCCGTGGCTCCGGCGCAAGCTCCGACGCAGTTCTGGCCTTCTGCAACCTCTCACAGCTGGGTCCGCGTCCCAAGAAGCCCTGGAGCCAGTCCAGCCGAGTCCAACTCAGTCCAGCCGAGTTGAGGGGCGAGGAAGATCTCAAAATCCTCGCCCTGAGCTCGCCCACTCAAATTAGGGGTCGCTGATGGCCGAGCACCCCTGTGAGCATCTCCTAAAGCCCCGAAACCATCCCATCCTCACACCGCATTCAAAAACGCCGCCACCATCTTGCGCATGCTCTATTAGTGTGTGGTGTGTGTATGTGTATATCTATCTATCTATCTATCTATCTATCTATCTATCTATCTATCTAT